>VYZT01047098.1:602-14516 GCA_013400735.1 Pomatostomus ruficeps
GTTTTGGAAGTATCCTACAATCATTTAATTAGAAAAAATGTATTATTAGAACATTTATTTTCAAAACAGTTGTCTTTTGTTCCTCCACCCCTCTAATCTCCAAGCATCTTCAAATTATAAAGTCTGAAACAAACTGCTAAGGTTTCTGCCTTTATCTTGGAAGCCTTTTAGTGTGGCTTCCTAAATATTATATTTCATCTTTTCTTGTTTCACCTGGAATCTATTTTTTGCTCATTCTCATTGTTTTTTCCAATTCCTTAATGACTTAAACATTAGATCAATGCAATATTCTGTAATTAAATCTTTTACTTGTTAACTTCAAGTAGAAGTATTAAACCATTGTTTATATTTTTTTTCACCTACTACACAGGCCTGTCCTGTTATCAGCTGCCATCTTCAAGCTATTTTCTCTTATTATATTTATCAAAAGAGAATCAGAAAAACATCCTTGATGTGTCAGTTTATGTGATGCTTTTTCAAGGTTCAGTTAAAGTTGTTACATATTTAATAAAAGCCTCAGCAATTTTTATAAGAGCTTCTGGGCTTCTTTGAATTACAGACTTGTCCTCAAAATTGCAGTTGTTTTATATCTTGAGGTAGCTAAACTTTTAATATCAGATTTCTCTAGGTGTCTGCCCTATCCTGTTGAAAAACATCAGGTTATTTTCCTGTCTTTTGATTGCCTCTTAAAAGTAACACTAATGTCCAAGTAACTTTCTCAGTGTCCATTTTCATCATTTTTGAGAGGGTGTCATCTGCTGAAGGAAGATAAATTGCTTCTGTAATTTCAAGGAAATTTTGTTTTTTCTCTCCATCCACAAATTCTTTGGCTGCTGAGAGAAGCTGTGGGTGCCCCATCCCTGGAAGTGTTCCGGTAAGATGGGGCTTCGAGCATCCTGATCTTAAGATGTCCCTGCCCATGGCTGGGGGATTGGACTTAATGATCTCCAAAGGTCCATTCCAACCCAAATCATTCCATGAGTCTGATTCTATGGCACTTCTCTCTGTCAAGTTGCTTAGAAAAACATATGACTAATTCTATTAATTTTCTCATAACGCTTTAGAATTCCACCTTGATTATAATAATTTTAAGGGAATTTTGAGCCTTTAATTTTCTTTTTAATACACTCTTCCTTCAAAGCCAGAGTTTAGCATCATGGTGACCACAGATGTGCACCAGAAGTCAAATTTGACAGTGTTGATTTCATGGGGTTTTTTCCATATAGAGTAGCAAATTTTGCCCTCAAAAGGTCTAAGATGACAATGATTTCTGTAATCATTCTGATATATAAATAATTTCCTTAATTATTTACTAGTTCTTTATGGTTTGTTTTTATTATTATTAGTTACCCAAGAACAGTTTCTCAGTTTTGGCAGATCATGGATAAAATACTTGCAAAAGAAAATTAGCTGTTTTACAGGAGACAAAAGAGACCATTTGTTTTAGCCAGGCAACTGACCTCAGTTTCCTAACTCCAGATGCTCTCCAGCAGTCAAGAAATATTTCAGAGTCAATTTCTTTCTTAGCTTAATGGCAGCAGTAGTTTTGGCCAACTAGCTACACAAATTTAAGAAAAGAAAATGTACTCCAGGAAATCGAGTTTATTGCTATGCTTTTTTAATTCTCTTTAGGGTCTTCATAGCAATACATACCCCAAGTGTTGTGAGTGATATTTTTGTCTCTAGTCATAATTAAGAAAGTTTTGATTACCCTGTTAAAAACCCAGAATTTTTGATTTCAACTCTGAAAACTTCTTTCTAATAATTACTCCTTTACAATGAATATGATTATTCCACTAGACTTCTATCAAAACTGTTGATGTGTTTCCTGGCAGAGAAACTTCTGTGCTGATTGTCTCTCTCCTTAGTATATTCTCTGGATTAAAAACCAACCTTTTTCCACTCTAAAGAAACGAATATATCTCAGGCAAATTTGGCATAACTAAAAAAACCCCCAAAAACCAACAAAAAGAATCATAACATATTGGACATTAGAAAAAAACGTTTTGGGGCAAAAAAATATACTTTTTATGTAAAAAATCCACACACAATTGCATTGCTTTGTGTTTATTGAAAATTGCTATTTCTTTGTTTATCTGGAGCCACTATAAAAAATGTAGACAGTACTGAATAGAATTTGAATTTTACCTTATTATTGAAGCTGCTCTTTCTCTTAAAAACTGACTTTTTTACTTTCCAGATGATTTTTCTTTCTTTTCCGTTAATTTCCATAGGGCTGTCTCATTTCTTTAGATTTTCATTCCCAGTATACCTTGGAAATTGTCCATATAGGATTATGGAATCTGTAATATTAATATGTAAATTTATCCCTCTCCTTTCCCCTTTTTTTGCTTGTCCAGTGAGGATGGAAACCTGTTTTCACCACATCTAGTAGAGAAAACAGAAAAGGATTCTTTTGAAAGGAGAATCTCAGTGAATAACTGGGTTCGCTTGGGTGCTTTTGCAAACAAATGCAAAACCTTGTCATAGTAGTAATTCACTAGGCATTTACAAATTTATTAATCAATAAAAGCACTTCTATTTTTTTTTCTTCTACAGTTTGTCAAAGTGTAAAATTTACATGTCATAAAGGATGTTAGTCTTGTGTTTTTCACTTTTTCTCAGCTATTACTCAAAAATACTGAGTAGAATAGACCGGCAATATTCTTGAACTTTTGTACTGTAAAACGGGTTGAATAACTTACATCATACAGGAATAACTGAGCTGTGTGCAATTTATTTTGCATTGCAAAAGTTGAAAGTTGTTCCATATTTTGAAACCAGTATTCTATCCCACAGTTTAACTCTGTTGACACAATGATAAAAACTTGGAGAAAAATTTTTCAGAACGGATAATTGAGAATATAAAAAATTCTAAGTTTAGTTCCAAAATTAGTTGACCTTAATTGACCAAAGATCCCCTGTCAAGTTAATGAGGAATGGAGCAAGATTTTTAAGTGTGCTATCATGCTATTTGCTTAACATTTAGGAAATCACATAGTCAGGATGCTAAACTGATATTCGTTAGAATATTCAGTGTGAATGGAGTAAATATTTGCCTGCCTGGATTATTGTGCTAGCATTTCTCATTTATCTTCCTGATTTATCTGATTTCTGTTTGTTCTTTATAGATTTACAGATTTATTATTACAAAGTAAAGTGCCACCATCATTAATATCTGATTAGGTGAATGTAAATCAGACCCCTATGGCAATTAGAGTTATCCTAACTCTTGGAACAGATGGCAAAACCAAGATCATGATGACACAAACCAATACTATGCCTATTCAGAAAAGCTTTAAAACACCAGAACTAGATACCTGTGAAGTTATAATTAAGATAAATGTTAGTGGTTTTTACTGTTTAATGAAAGGAAAGGCATTATGCAGCTTTTAACTTCATGGATTGATATTCACAGGATTTTAAGTCCAGTGCATTTTTATTGTTTTTTTAGCTACATAGTTCAACTCTTATTGCAAAAATCCACTCCCATTTTTATTCTATTATCACTTTGATTGTTCAAAAGCACTACGTTGCTTTAAATTTGAACCTTTGCAATTAGCTTCATTGTATTCTTGTTCAATTAAGGTAGCTTCATTTATTGCTTAGGAGAAGCAATTCCTTCTCCTAAGTAAGTGAAAAAATGACATTGAATTCCTTTAACTTCTCAGTTTATTCTGAAAAATAAATTACTGAACTTCCTTAAAACTTTGTCTGAAAAAACCCCTCCTTTGAAATGCACTTATATTTTTATGCAAGCCTCAAAATTCTAGTGTTAAAACTGTGTTTGTTCTGATCACATTGTAAGGTTGAAAAGCTTTGGTAAGTGTTGGATTTTCTGTTTTATCTGAGCAAAACCATTAAAAAAATCTGTTCTGTGTGAAAGTCCAGAAACAGGGATGAACTACAGCCTGATTTTTTTTTGCTTTGATGAATCATAATTTGCAAAGTGTGAGAGGATTATAGACGCTTTCTCTGTCCAGAGCTATTTCTGCCACTTGGTGAGGAAACAACATATAGAAGCAGAAAAAGAAGATGCTATTATTTTCATTCATATCCTTACTGGACATTACACAGGGGCATAAAAATATCCAGGATTAATTAATTTTGATTGCATGTTGTAAGCAAGCTGCCTATTGAATTATCTATGTGCCAATTTGAAGAGTTTTTAGCAGTTCTGTCCCTTTGCTAGCTTCACTATTCATATCAGTCACATGTAATCTGGGAATTATGGGAGCTTTACTAAATTTTGAGTTGTTATATTTATGCAAACTCAAAATAGTCTCTTCCCCTTCAAGGAAGAAAAGCAGATAATAACTGTCACAGAAGATTCACTAACCTCCACTTCCCATAGCATAGCATTTGATTGATTACAGAAAATATTTTATTAGAATACAGTGGTGGAAATTCATCAGGGCACCATTTTTCCTCACAAGAAATACAATATGTTGTCAAGATAACACACTTGTAAAGTTTGCTGCTTTTTGGCTGGGGTAGAGTTAATTTTCTTCACAGTGGCTAGTGTGGGGCTGTGTTTTGAATTTGTGCTGAAAAGAGGGTTAATAATACAGAACTGTTTTCGTTATTGCTGAGCAACACTTGCACAATATCAGGGCCTTTTCTGCTTCTCACCTCACCACAGCAGTGAGGAGGCTGGAGGTGCACAAGGAGTTGGGAGGAGACACAGCCAGGACAGCTGACCCAAGATGACCCATGTGTCATACACAGTATATAAAGCTGGGTGAAGAAGAAGACAAGAGGGACTGTTTGGAGGGATGGTGCTTGTCTTCCCAAGTAACTGTTCCCCATGACGGAGCCCAGCTTTCTTGGGGATGGCTGAGCACTTGCCTGCCCGTGGGAAGTGGTGAATGAATTCCTTGTTCTGCTTTGTGTGTGTGCGGCTTTTGCTTTCCCTATTAAACTGCTTTTGTCTTATTCTACAAGCATTCGCACTTTTACCCTTCTAATTCTCTCCCACATTGCACCAGCAGGGAATGAGTAAGCTGGGTGTGCTTGGTTGCCAGTGGGAGTTAAACCACCACAATCCTTGCACCAAAACGACTTGTGGTTTAACCCCAGGGGGCAATCAAGTACCACACAGACTACAGCTCAGTCCCCTTTCACTCCCATTCGAGTGTGAAGGGCAGGAGAATCAGGAAGGAAAACAAAATACAAATTGTTGGTTGAAATAAGAAGAGTTTAATAATCAAAACAAAATTTAATAATAATTATAGTACTAAAACTAATAATAATAGTAAACAAAGGACAGGAAGAGTAGAAAATAAAACCCAAGAAAAACAAGTGAAACAGTGCAACTGTTCACCACCAGTAGACCAATATCCACCTTGTTCCTGAGCTGCAGTCAGCCCCTTCTTCATGTAACTCCTCATAGTTATATACTGAGCAAGGCATTCTGTGGTAAGGAATATCCCTTTGTGCAGTTTAGATCACCTCTCCTGGTCATGCTCCCTCCCAGTTTCTTGTGTGGCTCCTCACTGGTGGAGCATGAGACACTGAAAAATCCTTGATTTAAGTAAGCTAAGTACTGCATAGCAACAACCAGAACCACTGTGTTTTTTATCAACATTATGCTCACACTGAATCCAAAGCACAACTCTCTACCAGCTACCAAGAAGATTAACTCTATCCCAGCCAAACTGGGACAAAAAGCCATCTACACCTTTCTCACACTGCCAACACAGTGTCACTATAATTGTCCAAATGTTGACAACTGTTTTACCAAAATTGTCTAAACAGCTGTCAAGTAATGTTCTTTCCATAAATAATTTAAAACAAGTTTCAGTACAGAGTTCTTTAAAAAAAAATAGTTTCTTTCTATCCTCTAATGATCATGTTCATTATAAAGGTCTACAACTTATATGTGATGGCATTATTACTATTTTATATTATCATCTGTTCCCCATCTCCTCAAATTTGTTTATTTCATACTGCTTTGATTGAATTTATTTCTTTTTTCAAAGATTATTTTATCTCTTCTCTTCTGTGCTTAAAGACCTTACATCAGTAGCCACTGTTCCTCTTAAAATACCGAGTTGTATTTCTCTGTGTCTTCATGTTGCAGGCAAGTTTCCTACTGCAATGCTTATCATCTGTAGTTTTTTTATATATTGAAAGTTTATAAACAGCAATAAGGAATACCATAACAAAATACATAACAAACACTTGGCAGACTTACTGTTGGTAAGCTCTTTTGAGAGAAAGATGGTACCTAAAATAAATGTGTTTCCTGAATATATCCTAGAAATTAGATTAAAATAACACTAAGGAAAATACAGTGTTACCACTGTGAAACATTCAGAAATCATGTGTCCACTCTAAAATTATTTTAATCTTGAAATTTAGCGTATTATATATAGGTATGTGTGTGTATACTGTATACATATATATTTGTATTTGTGTGTCTGAGAGTATCTTTAGCTTATGGAGATTTTAA
Organism: Pomatostomus ruficeps; assembly: GCA_013400735.1. Taxonomy (NCBI): domain Eukaryota; kingdom Metazoa; phylum Chordata; class Aves; order Passeriformes; family Timaliidae; genus Pomatostomus; species Pomatostomus ruficeps. The sequence continues at coordinate 7,057 of VYZT01047098.1, forward strand.
TTTGCCTTCTGCCATTGAGAAGAAGAACCATGCTAGCAAGTATGTTTTAAAAAAAGCTAATTTTGTTATCATTCTGGCTCTAAGGTTCTAGTCTTAGCACAAATGCCACTATGTTTAGCAATAGTGCTAACATTGTTACATAAATGAGAGATTATTTTCTCAGCTCTGTGAAAATAAGAGTTTATTTGAATGTTCTCTAGAAAAATCTTCACTGTGTATCATTATTCTAAAGTTGTGAGTGGGGGGAAAAAACCTTATCAACTTATAAACTCATTTCTTTAAGATTAATTCATATACCTCTGCTCCAGTGGCACACTGAAATACTAATTTAATTTTCCTGCAACAGGAAGGTTTTATACATCTCAGAGAACTTTTTGTTCAGGGAAGCTGGCTTTTGGAATTAGAGAAAATGAGAATTCTTTTCAGCCGGAGGCTAAACAGGTACTCCTGGCTGTAGAGTGTGCATAGTGGATATTGTCATTGACACACCTTGCAGTCGTCTTGTCACGTTCTCCTAGCAGCTGGCTGCTTCTTCTCTGCATCAGGTAAGCCCCTGTGGGCTATCCACAGAAAATGGGTAGGATCTTTCTGTTGTTGTGTCTTTCACATGCCCTCCTGATTCTGGTAGGCTGCATCACAGGTATAGACAGCTAATGGTGAGCAAATAAGGTGGATGAGTGGGCTGTTCATCCCCAGTGGGACAGGCATGGCACACTTTCCCTGCCCTTAATTCTTTCCATTGCTGAACCTGGCCCTTAGTTCCTTTAATGCACCTTTGCAGCAAGTTGTGCTTACTCATTCTTCAGTGTTGTGTAGGTACAGCTGTATGTGCTGTTGTCCACTGGTGAGGTGCATACTGTTACCTTGCCCACTTGGGAGACATGATTCTGCAGCCACAGTGTCAGAGTCTGTTTGAATCTCTCTAATTTACAGGACAATGTACTCTGTGATTTAGGCTTTATTTTATGAGCTTATTAATACAAGAGCAAACAATGGCTCAATTCCCTTTGCCCAGACTAGTCTCTCCCTTGAATTCACTTACTCACCACTTGGTTCATAAGGTTTCATAGCTTATAACCCATAACTCTTAATTCATACACGTGTGAGAAAAAATTGGTTACCTAGCTGACAGTGAGAGTGCTGATTCATCCTCCTTTGTTACGATGTAGGCACCCCCTCACACTGGGAGGCTGGAAATATTCAGCAGTCCAGCTGCTGTTAGATCCGCTTCTTAAAAAAACTTTTTTGAGTAAGCTGTTATTTTATACCTTTTGGCTTTGAAATTTGGTCTACACCGTTTCTGTAAGTTAGCAGATTCTGAGGAAACTACCAGACAATAAATATGCAAAGATGATGGCTGTAGGTGACAGCAATCTGCAGGTAATAATGGCTGCATTATGGCTTTTTAGCTCTTTCAGGCCACCTGTCCTGCCTACATGGTACTCTCAGTTTGACCTACTGGCACTGCTTCCAGCATATGTCAGCCCAAGCTGCGTTAGCCAAAATCTGAACAGTGCTGAGTGAACAATCACTTGGCCATGTCAATGTTTTACTGATGTCAATGGAACAAAGAAATCCAGTGTCTTCGACTCTTGGAAGTTGGATATCTACTGTCATTTCAGACACTCTGAAATACCAGAGAATCCATACATGGATCTGAGACGTGATACGATTTATGGGGAATTAATTTTCTCTGATTGTCATTGTAAAATGATTTTACAATACAGTTTTAGTTAGTTTTTTTAGTTTTAGTTGCTTCCTTCTGAAAAGTGCTTTTACTTTTTCTTTGCCCTTGATTTCACTGACTAAAACACTTAAATATGAGCTTATCTTTAAGCATGCAGTTAAGTACTGCAGAAAATTAATACATGTTTCAGAAACACTGCTAGATTTTGTTGCTAACAGTAGGAATCACAAAAACACTAGAGGGAGAATTTGATATGTGATTTTGTTATTTCTCAATCACTGCCCAAATGCCTCCAGCTGTTTTTGAGTATCTGAACTTTACTCCTGTGTATTAGAAAATGTGCCGTATACTTAAGACATGTGACTGTAGAGCTTATATCTTTGTACGGGATATATCATAAAACTAAGACATATAGTTGTTAAATTATTTAGATTTCTTTAAGTCTGCTTTAAAATAATGATTCTGCTTTTCATATCTCATAGTTTCATTTCATTGCAAATAAAAATATTTTGTCAAAATGTTAGTATACTGCATCTTTTCAGGTAGATTGATATGAAGTATAAAATATTTTTGCTACCAGTATGGAATTTGGTTTCATTTTTAATCTCATAAGATTGCATTAAGTCAAAATAGCTCACACATAGATAAAACTAAAGAATAAATGCTCAAATAAAAAGACCTTTATGATTAGCAGCACAAGGTGAAGTGATGGCATGTAAGTCCAACTACGGTTCACATAATCTTTGAAAGTTTACCAAACATTAGAACTACTGAAGGAATACAGTTTAATGGAAAAGCAGGAAGTGCACATACATATCGGTATGTGTTTATAGAAAATAATGGATAGGATCAATGAAACAGTGAATAAAATATTTGAATTTTTATTCTGTGCAATTTTACATAATTAGGTTAATAAAAGCTTTATCTGTAAAAGTGTAAAGAGGTGTGGATGACAATACCATGAGAAAGATCAAATTATCTTCCTATGTCTAAGGGATTAAGGTCTTTTTATTCTACAGCTATTCAGTTTGTATAATTCTGTATCATTTGGCTAATATCTTTATCTGAGGGTTATGATGGTCCCCTGTGAAGGTGGGGGTTGCGGGGGCTACCGGGGCCGGGACTCCCGTGGTGGGGCGAGGCAGAGCTTTCACACGTGGTCCTGGAGTGTTTCGAATTCCTGCAGTTTGAGCTCACGGCATCCGTCCCTGCCTAGCAGCAGAGGCTCCGTGCAGCAATCGCAGGGTCCTAATGCCACCCCCGAACAGCTTCTGCCGCCCGCACCGCTCCCAGCTTACCCCTTCCCCATCCCCATAGTCTCCCGGCTACCTTAGACATAGCCCACTGGCGATAGCAAAGAAGGGTCTTCCTCAGCAAAGCTTCTTAGATGTTTATTGCTCCTTCTCGGTAACTGCCATGTGGAGAAAGACGCTGATGAACACATGCGGTGCCTTTTTAAAACCTTAGGGACCCTCGTGACCGGGGGTGACCCATCCCATGGGACACAGCGACAGCGCAGTGCCCTCTGGGAACTGTAGTCCCGAGAATCCCGAAAACATAGAGGATTGCAAGGAATCTTGGGAAGGAGAGTTCTCTTTACTAAGGGGCGTGAGCTTAGCACTGTCTCCCCAGGGTGGACTGCCCTGCCTCCCACATAATTCTATAGTTTTTTAAACATTCTTTGTTCTCAGTGTTAGTTGATAATGTTCTTGTACTACAGTTAGAAAATAATAAAGAAATTTTATTCAGAGTTCACTGCTTTGTCAGAGAATTGTGGCTTATGTTCTGTTCTGTTAGGGAGGTTTGTTTAGCTAACCAAATCATAAGTAGCTCATAGCACTTGTTGGAAGTAAAGCTCCTTACCACTGTAACTACAATATGTAAGATATTAGTGTGATCACGGCTAAGAGAAAAGAAAGAAAATGTGTGTTTTAACAATAATTAGAAGAAAAGGCAGATTTCCATATTTTATTACTTATTCATTGGAACCTAGTTAAATACCAGCTTAATTTTTCTCTGTACGCTCATTTATAATTAAACCTCTTGTCATTTGTTAGTGGTGTTAATAAGGATATAGATAATTTACATGGAGTCCTGAGAAAATATTATTTTGCATTGACACCTTATCGTGATTTTCATTATGAAACTTGAAGATAGTCGTTTCCCAATCCTAATTTTTAAAATTTATTTAAAGAAGAAATGCCAAATATTTTTCATTTGGGCAAAAATTGCTGTGTTAGGAAATATAGACAGATACAGATATTTTATACCTTTTTCAGAAATAGATACAGTATATGTGTTGCTTTTGAGTCAGGGTCTATTTTTTTCAATTACATCTTACTTACATGTGTACAAAACCAAGTCAGTATGTCCATATTGACTGGACTGAATATTCATCCTGTCATGGCATTAGTAGTTCAGTCCCACAAGATCAGCCCACACAGGATGAAGAATCTCAGGAAATGGGACTCTAAACCAAATCCATTAGGTAGACCTTAGGAGAGAATACTCAGTGTTCCATCCACATTTTAGAACCTTAGTGGATCTGTGTTCTTAATTCCTTTTACCAACCTGAACAATCAAAATGCTCTTTTTACTCAAGGCCAAGTTTTGGTCCATTCATGGGTTTTTCCACAAAGCTAGTTTTGACAATAATGCTGGAATTTATGAAACCAGAGTGTTGAAGGACCACAGCAATAAAATACGGTATGAGAAGCAACGAAAAGGCAACATTATAATTCATAAGCTGAGGCAAGAAAGTTTGGGTTTCTGCTTTTTCTGCTGTAGGATTCCACATTTCTAGGCAATTTATCTCTGGAGAATACCTCAGCTATTGAAGAGAGAGATCTGTTTCCATTCCAAAAGTCAGAAATTCTTTTCCTTTAGACTTGGAGGAGACCGCTTCCCCTACAAGCTTTTGAAAATTCATTTTCTCTGATTAATATTGATATTTTTAGTAACACTCATACCGCTCCTTTTAATGATTAATGTGAAGAAAATCAGTGTTTATTGATGATTGCCATTATGTGAGATGTTAGATACTTTGCTTTAAATATTGTAAGAAATTATTGGAGTTACTAAGTGACAGCCATGATTACACAATTCACACAGACATTTCTAAAGACATTCTTTCCTTATGTGGGCAATATTGTACAGCTGAGTAATATGAAGCTTTGTTAATTTTAGCATAATCTGAAACAGTTTTTGCCAAGGTTTTACCACTGCTTGTTCTGACAGTTAGAATGTGCTGCCTGTTTATCAAAGACGCCTTCAGAAATATTACTATCCTCTATATAAACAGCTTTATTAAAATCAGTTTAGCCAGGCTGAGCAATTTCTGGAATTAAACTTATGAATACCCTTATTTCAGCTCCCCTGTGCATGTGCATTAGAGCAGTTTTTAAATGAAATCCTTTTTTTTTTTTTTTAACAGGTACACAACTCTGTTTATGTATGAAATTACAATGATTACTTCAGGAAAAAGTATTTATTATTCAGTTTTTGCTTTCCTTCACTGCTTACACTGTGTCAATATGTCATATTTATTGTATATTCTGTAAAGAATGGTCTGAATACAAAATTGTTAATTCCTTAATAGGAGAAATGTGGCTGTTGTCATGCAAGTGCTGGAGTACTTCATGAACATTAATAACTCTGTAATAAACATAAACATTAATAAACTAATTACTTTTGAGGCTAAGGAATAGTCTATTTCCCAAGTAAAGAGCAGATAAGCAGGGAAATTAAATGCAAAACCATACTCCAAATTTAGTTAATGAAATTGAACTGTATAGCATTTGCTTTTTCACATTACTTAACTTTATATCTGGTTTTATTTTTTCACAGTGAACCTTCTGTTGACACTAGTTGCTCTCATGTTGCATGGCATTTTCTCAGAAATTAAAAACACAACTACCAAGTGCACTGTATATGCCCTGAGCATAGGAAGCAACTAAAGAAATAATAGTACTTATTAAATCTTTACTACTACAAACTGTGCCAATGAGGAGGTGACTGTAGAGCTCCGTGGTAATCATTTTCCCACTCATGGGCACCTACTGATAAAACTCATAACGTATCACTGATCATTCATTTGTTCAGGTAGCTAGTGCTGTGAAATGGTTGAAATGATTTTGTACAAGATTTGGAAATGCCCCCTAGTGTGCAGGGACCGGGACTTCATTATATTTCTTTTCTTCAATACATTTGTGTCTTGTCCATGATTTGGGCTAACATTAAGTGTTTTAGTAGGACATATAGATAATCCAGTTCTCAAAAGCCAGTAGCTCAGTGCTGATACTTGAGGACTCTCCCAAAATTGAAAAGAGTTGACAGTGATGACTGTGTGCAATAAGGTTTCTGCTTTCTCCTGAAAAACACAGAAATTTGCTCAGGAGTCTTGGGACAATTTGAGCAGCTCAGATTTGACCTTGCCAATCTTTTGAAACTGTTTGTGAAATTATCTTAGAAATCTTACTGTGACCAAGGTATTATTTTTTTTTTCTCTGTGTTGTGTTGTATTTGCTGGACAGACATCACTAGACTTTGGCTTTTATTAAGTAGAAACTCTATCTGTATATTAAATTTTGAGCTAAGAATATGATTTGACTTAAAATATTTTCTTTTTTGGGTTAGCAATGAAACATTCTGTTTCAGCTATGAGTGGGAGGTTGCATTAAAAATATGGTGATTTCTAGGTTTTGTGTTGTCATGTAGGTGACTTTATCACTATGTTCCTTTAGTTACTTTAATCAGAACATAGCAATCTAATGAATTTTCTTACACTTGTTTTAGAAAATTCTGGTTATAAAATGCTAGTAGAATGTACAGTACATAAAGATCTACCTCAGGAAGGCAATGAATAATACTTACCCATCCTGAAATTCAAAACTTTAAAAAAAAAATCATATGCTGTATGTATTTTAGCAATGATATTATGTGGGTTTTAGTCATTAGAGAACCACTGTGGCATTTAAACTTAATTTTCTTCTACTCAGTGATGCAGCTATTAAAACATTTTATAAAATACCACAGGATCTTCAGTTGTGTGTGTGTCCTTTATTCCAGTTCAAGCTATTTTTTTGTCTGACTTACAGAAAGTAGTTATTCTAGATCTGTTCTGTTCTACTTGTAACCACTTGTAGTGATATGAAGAACTGTCAGGTGAGGACTAAAAGATCAGTCAACTGCTTAATGGTGCTTATTTTTTATATTATTTGTCTTGTAAAAATTCATTAACGTCGGCATTGCCCTGAAAGTGTGTATTTGTGCTACTGTTTATAAAGTATAGAAGTTACAATGAAAGGAATCATATTCCTGGTATGTTTCTGGTAACTAAGTTTCTGTCCAGATGCCTGCAGAAAGTTATGTGGTAGAAACCTGTCGTGGTTTCGATCCTGGCTAAGTGCCAGGCACCCACGGCAGCCACTCACTCGTTCCCTCCCCTGCCACAGCTGGGCAGATGAGGGAAGGAGAGGGGAAAAAAAAAAATCAAGGGAATTAACTCAGAGGTCTATGAGTTGAGATAAGGAACCGGGAGAAAACGCTCCAAGGACAAACCAGGCTCAGCTTAAAAGTTGCAAAAGTGAAAATTTATTACTACCTGAGTTAGAAGGAGGATATGAGAAATAAACTAAACCTTTAAAAGACACCCTTCTTTCCACTCCCCACCCCTCCCTCCCTCCCACCAACAGTGCAAGGGGGGCAGGGTGTGGGGGTTCAGGTCAGTCCGTTTCCAAGATCTTCTTCCCCTGCTTAGGGAGAGGAGTTTTTT
>VYZT01047100.1:1574-32028 GCA_013400735.1 Pomatostomus ruficeps
AAAAGATATAAAGGAGAAAAGCTGTGGAAACCAATTAATTTGGAATATGTAAAAAAGGATTATGAAAGAAAGCACAAACTTTCCTTCTCTGCCAAAAGAAGCGATTTACTATGTGTACATCTTTGCCTTGTTACAGTTTATTATGGAGTTGGGTAGCTAAAAGAGAAAGAATTCAAATAAGGAGAGGCTACAAAAAGGCTGGCTCCTACTGTGAGCACAGGGGTGAGGAGAACATGGAATAATACATGAAAAAAGCAGCTCATTGCAACAAAGTGACTTGTTAAGCCTTCAAAGTCTGTCACCAATGCTCCTCCAAGCAGTGTAACTGATTGCATGGCACGTAGTGGGGGTTCAATGGTGTATATTTCTGACTTCCCTTTTCTAAAAAGAAACAGTATACAGTCAAAACACAACAACCTTCCACACACACCTACATGCTGTGAACACCAAAAAGCAAATCAAGTTGCCAAGTGTGGTACATGGCAGTATAACAAGGGGTCATGGGATGAAAGCAAGAAAGAGAACATTTTAGGCTGAACATCAGGGGGAAAAGACTTTTGTTGAACTGTGAAAACGCTACATGCCCACGTTAAAAATTAGCTAGACAAAGCTCTAGAAATGACTTTGTATACTACAACTCTGCACTGGCAGAGAGATGGAGCAGAACTAATTGGCCTCTGCAAACCCTAACTTCTTATGATCCTTCATAAAAAAACAGTCTACAACAGTTCTTAGATTTAACAAAGGCTTGCACTTAGAAGACAAAATGAAACTGGGAAAGCAGAACATCTCCTTGCAAGCCTATTTCCACTGAGAACAAGCACAGCGTGGGAGGTGCAGTCATTCAAGCACATTATGCTCTGACTTAAGCCGAGAGAATAATTTACAGTAAAGAAACAGGAGTGATACCTTTTTAGCATTTTTATCATCATTACTTTCTTAGCACACCACAGTTGGGGGGGAGGGGGGTGAAATAATCTGCACCTTTTCTTTGAGAAAAGAAAGAAGTCACTTTGCCTGTCTACTAAATCTTTTCTCATTTTCCCACCTATACATTAACCCAGGCCCAGTTTCACCAAATCAAAAAAAGGAGCTGATGTCTCAGGAAACATTGCATTCCTACACATTTCATAAAATGCAACTGCTGTGCAGGAGGGAAAGACTCAGGTTAATGCTTCTATTCAGTCAAAATTCAGTCATAATTCACTCTTTCTGACAACAACTGGCAAACTAGTAGCTGGTGCATCCTGGCCAGTAGGTCAGTGGTAAAGTAGCCCTAGGCCATCCACACCTCCTTCCTAGGAGTACTGATCTGAGATGGCTTAAGAGGGACTTTGGAGAGGAAAAAACCTGCTCATATCCACAACTCCCAGAACATATAGTGCAAACATATATATGCTCTCCCTACTGACAATGTTTACTTTATGGGCATTCCTGGTAATAATCAGAGGATGAATTCTTGATTTACATTGATTGCAATTTGTCACAAATATGGCAAGTAGATGTCATTGGTATGCAATTGGAGGCACATACTGCATTAGGAAAAAGGGTCGGAATATCTATAACAGAGGTCATAAATAAAATGAACTAGAACATATGAGATGAAATTCCTTTCCCTGGTCCTGGTAGAGGCATATGATTTCCATTAGTAAAAGGACCACTGTAAAATTTAATGCAGAGGAGCTGATTTCCCATTGGTAGTCTTCTTCACTATAGATCTTCAGAATTTGTTTGCATTTTGGTTTATGTTTTCACAAAAAAATATAAAATATGAGTGGTTTCAACTTTGCAGAAGTGGCTCCTTTAGCTCCTTATGTGCAGCTAAGAAGATGTGTTCCATCTTACATCAGCTGAAATTCAATTTTTCATGACTATCCAAAACAACAAAACTCAACCTGCCTAATTCTCATGAGCACACACAAGCACCTCCAAAAAAGTTTTAATCTGAGCAGATATTCCATTCATCTCTGTTCTCGACAGCAGTACATGCCATGCAATTACCCTACAAAATAAAGCTTCTATCTGCTGCACTTTGCACATGTTTAAACAGTACAAGAGGTGAAAGAAATATGAATTATTCCTTAATAACAGCTGTTTGTAGGTGATAAAAAAGCATACTGCTGGCACCATTCCCCTAAAATCTTAAACCCAGGAAAGCACTAGAGAAAAAGTTGTGCTCCAAGTACCTATGTGCCCATGTTAAATTTAAGAATTGGTTTAAGTACCTTCCCTAAATCAAGGTCCTGAGCAAGTGAAATATGATTTTTCTATTTGAAATATTAAAAAGATACAGGCTGCCCAAGTGTTTTACATTTCTTTTTCCTTCTTGACTTCTAATTCATTTCTGACATACTGTTTCCTTTCAGTCTCTTGTCTGTACCATAAATCTACCTGTAATAATTCGGAACAAGTCACACACTTTGCATGAAAATGGATCCTGCACCCTTCCCAGTCACAGGCTGTGAGGTACAATGTCCATCATAAGTCATGCACAAAGTATAGTTTCAGTAACTAAAATTTTTCATTCAGACATTACACCCCATTGTGCATCCCAATGTATCACAGACAGCTGGAATTGATTCAGCTATTTACTCCAGAGTAAGTCACCGACTCCACGGAATGTAAGCAGTCTAATATCAGGAGTAAATGAGATCAAAATTAGGCCATCTTATACAAACCTTGCATTGTAGAAATATTAACTGTATTTATGGTCTTGGGGTCCCCGTTATTAACAGAGCTGGGACATCACAAACTGAAGTCACACACATGCATCTCACCAACTGGAAGAAAACATTTGAAATTTATCTTTCAGAAAAGATACCATCCAGTTTCACGGGTTTTTTTTTTCCAAAGCTTGCACAGAACTATCCAGTCTCTGCAAATGTGCTCCAAAAACTAGCTAGGAAAAGCAGGACGATGCTAACTAGGCACTGGATCAGGCAATGACACAGCAGCTGACACACAGTTTCACAGCACTATCTGGGTTCTGCCTGGTTGCACATTGTGTCTCTCATCGGACACCCTGACACACAGGTGTAAACACCTCTACTAAATTATTCTGGAGTCACAGCTCAAGAAGATGAGACAGACATCTTCAGCTGCATAAAAGGTTTATAGAGTGACACCCAGGATGAAGTTGGCCCCTTATTTTCTGTAATGGAGACAAATAGAAGCAAAATCTGGAAGAGTAGTTTCTCCAGCTGCTGATCTTAAGCATATGTATGGCGTGTTCATCACATGCTACGGTACAGGGCCCTTCATATTTTGTGAAGATAGCAAGCTTAGACAATTCAGAAAACACTGATGAGCAGAAATCAATCTGCCAAAAATCAGTTTTACTTATTTAAGATCATAACCCTTTTTTCACATCACTAGGAATTTCTGGGGAACACTAAAGCCCAGACCTATGACAATGCCTTCCTTTTCCTAACTCATTATTTTTTTAATGATGCTTTTTTGTTTGTTTGTTTTGGGTTGAGTTTTTTGTTTTGGGGGTTTTGGTGTTTTGTTTTGGGGTTTTTTTTTGTTTACAGCTCTGCTCATCAAATTTGCACAGTGGTAACAATATGAAGAAAAGCCAGAGATGCAAACCCAAGCTAATTGATAGCACGAGCTATGTTTCACATAAACATTTATTATACACAGAGGTGTTGCTGTGCACTGGCCACAGACCCTATGCTTTAGTACCACTGACCTTAATAGGAGGCAGATGAAGAGCAAAACTGACTGTCAAACATGAAGCTAGAGTAATTTGCACTCTTATGACCAGATCCTGAGCTGGCACACAGTGACCATAGCTTGCCCAAGATCAGTGGTATGAGGTCAATTTTTTTTCTAGCTCAGTCAACAATTTTTTATCTGAGCACTGCCAGGAAATCAGAGAGATCACTCAGCATTTGCTAAACTGCCAAATTAAAACTTCTGAGTTGTAGATTCTTTCATTTTGATACCTATGTTTAAATATACATTTCATATTACTAGAGCTGCAAGAAGTTAAATTATTTCAGATCATACATATTTGGAGAATCTTTTCCCCTCCCCATTACTAACTCAGCGGGAGTCTACTGAAACTTCCCAGTGCAATATGCATGCAGGGTTCAAATAAACCTGTATATTCAATGCCTGTTTTACTCAAAAAGAATAATATGTCCTTTTCTGAGTGAAGACATGGTGAAAATCACTTCCTTTTCCTTGTGGATTTTCTGGAAGGAAAATTGGGATACCTCATACCCCCCATAGTACCCTTGCCTTCCCTATAGAAAAGAGTGCTATGGAAAGCAAGGTGAAGTCTACTTAACATGGAAAGCAAGGAAATCAGTGAAAGCCCATCAGCAAGATGGGTGTTTGCTTTGTCTTCACCTTGAGGCAGGAGCTGCATCAGCAAACACTGAATTAAGAACACACAACAGGTAAGAGTTCTCCATTCACCTAAACATTCCTCTCCATCACTGTGAGCTGCTCCATACTTCCCTGTCTTTCCATATGTGTCCCAGTTTGTCTTGCAGCATCTCTTTGTAGTTCCATGCCAGGCCTCTGGATCTCTGTCCCACAGCAGTTCTCCAGTAGACTGCCCTGCTGGTCATCTCCTCTTTTACATTGCTAGAGGGGATCTCACCCATTCAAAGGGACTCAGCCACCACACAGCCAACGAGTCACCTGTCCATAGGTCACCTGTCACTCAGCTTCCTTTTATCAGTACCTGCTAAATACGCTAACGATGTACATACGTAACAGATGCAAACAAAAAATTTGCAACAAGACACATGCAGGATGGTGAAACCTTTCATTTCTTCTAATGGAATCATGTTAAAAGGCTAAAATTCCTTTGAATAAAATTTACAGAGACTACAAAATCCATGAGAGACAGAAAGCTAGTGAGGGCACAGAAATGGCTGAGATGTAGAGAGACTGAACCTGCAAACAGAAAATCTGCAAGACTAAATTCAACTTGGAAAAAAATACAATACAGTTATGGCTTTTCTTAATAAAAAAAAACCTCCAGACCACACAAACCTAGAAAGCAGCAATGGGTAGGAGAGACTGAGGGTCAGTAGCAGATAGTAAATTAGACATGAGTCCACAATGCAGTCTGACAGCAAAAAAGGTCACCACAATTTTAGGCGGCATATGCACAGACAGCAAGTAACAAGGAAGTAATGGGTTTTATCTATATTGCTCGGATGCAGTCTGCTATGGAAAAAAACATGCTCAAATCTGTCTTTTGTGTAAACAAAAACTAATGGCAGTTTGGAGGGACTTCATACAAAATAGCCACAGAATAGCTTGGAGGGCTAGCAGAACTAACCAAGGAAGATGAAAAGTTGGCAAAAAAAAGAAAAGAGAGAGAGAGAAAAAAAAAACAAACCAGACATTCTCTTACAAAGAAGTTAGAACAATTTAAGAAGTCGAGAAAAAATTATTGCTGAGGATAGGCTAGGCAAGCCTGCTCACTCTTGCACCAAAAGCAGTCAAGACTTACTTTGAGAATTACCAAGTCTAACTTGGAAGGGTGTTAACATTGATGGGGCAATTATTTCCAGAACTGCTGTCCTGTTTAAATGTCCAGCTGCACCCTGGGAATTGTTTCTGGCTCACACAATATCACACAATAGCTAAGGTCAATGCAACAACGTGAAAGACTGAAAAGAAGATGCACCAAAGAAGATGCAAAACTTACTTAGCATTGCAAAAGGGAACATTAGTAAAACTTGTGGAAGAAAAATTAAGGAGTAGGCCTGGGCTAAACACTTAGGCAATATTTCTCAAGGCTGAGACCAATCATTCAGAATGACCTTGTATCACCCTAAGGCCAAAATTCAATCTGACATAATGGGGTTTAAAGGCTTGAAGTTGCATCAGAAGGCACATTATTGAGTTGAGGTGGACAACCAAGGCCAGTGTGTTTTGAATGAGTGTCTCAAGATGATTGGTGCAAGTTCCTCCTCATAACATCCTTAGAGGTAGGAGAGTCCTAACAGTAAAACCCACAGAAATGAGAAGATTTCTGGCAGTATTAAAAGACTTAACAGCACTTTTTGCTTCCCAGATTTCTGGGAACAGCTTGATCACTTCGTGCTTTCTGCTGATCAGAAAGCAGTAGAAGTCTTTAGAGCACCCAGGCCAAGCTAACAAGCTCCTGCAGAAATCAAAGCCTACAAGCCTGGGCTTTGCTTTGCGCTGTCCTCATGGCTGCTGGTTGGGCTCAGGGTATGAGCTGAGCCTGCTCCTGTCTGCAAATCCAGTGCTTCATGAAACAGTAAAGTTGGTAAGCAACCATGCAAAAAGCATCTGCGTGAAGAGGGAAGGCAAGACAGAAAAAAAAGTCAATGCCTGAAGAAAGCCCTGGCATCTCAATATGCCATTCAAAAGCAAACCCATCTTGATGTAGTGCAAGATACCAGTGGAAGTAAAAGGACTGTTCTTTCTCAACATCCTATGTCATTTACAATTCATTTAGGCAATCAGTGTATTTCAACACCCCTTTTAAATCCAAGCTGGAAGTGTTTAGTATTGAATTGGCACAAGTTTAAAAGAGGGAAAAAAAAAAAAAAAGAAAGCAGAAAAAGGTGGTACAACAACAAAAGAAATCCCAATCCATCTTTTCACTGAGGAGCATTGCCTTGCTAATTTTGCTGTAGAAAAACAAAGCAGTTCTGGACAGCTGGTTAAAAGAAGCTGTTAATTTAAAATAACCTGTTTGTTAATTGCTTTCAACCTTGGTCAGTCGGTTTCTGCACTCTAAACCCTAAAGGTAGCTTGAAATGAATACATCTAGGGAGCAAGGAGTAATTAATGCAAGCAGGCAGCCGCGGCTGGAAGACAGAGGTTACAGTGAAGGGAGGAAAGGTCTGAACCAGTGCATGCACTCCTAGGAATTGGCCCTGGTGCTCTCTCCCTCTGCTCCCCCTCCTTTTCCCTTCTGCTGCAGAGCTGCAGCTACAGCTGGAGCCCTCTGCCAAAGCAGGGGTGTCCCACTGCCCCTCAGGTACTCTGCCACCAACAGTAGAAAAAACTTTGCAGGCAGCGGCTGCAGCAATGGCACAAGCAGCAGAGTGAGCAGAGATCCTGCATGCAGCCATGCTGACTGCTCTCCCTCCTTAATCTGTTCCTCTCCTTGCTGGGAGACATGGGGGACACCTCACTGGGACCCAGGGCACCAGCCCCCCTTCCAGAAAGCTTCCCTGGCCAAAAGATGCAGAAGGTTTCCACCAGCTTGTGAGTACTGGGGAAAATATCCCCCTGTATCCCAGAATCCCAAACCACAACCCATGTAGAAACACAGCTTCCACCAAGTCTTCACAGGCAGAAAGGATGATTTTCTGTTTTCCCAGCCTGCTGATCTCCTCTCACCAGGGTAAGGCTGCCCCATGACCACCTTCAGGGAGAGAGGCTGCAGAGGGAGTAGAAAGGAAAAAAAACCCTGGAAATTAGTCACTCATTTTACAAGCTGCCTCCGCCTGGCTTGCCATGCTCTCAAAATAGAAAAACAACTGACCTGTGAGTTATTCAAATATGAGTGTAACATTTAGAGGCACAAGGCAGGGCACACAGATTTTATCCAACTGATGTCTGCCTGACCCCTGCAAGTCCTCAGGTGACCCAGGCACACAGGGTCACTGCGGCCAGCAGTTCCCTTCTGGTGTCCCCACTGCCTCCCTGGGTGCCAAGCAAGAATCTGGCGCTGGCTCACGCTGCCCAAGGAGAAAAAATCTCTCTTAGAAGAGCAAGAAAGGCTAACAGGAGCCAGGCTTGTTTCCTTATAACAAATATGGCATCATCCTCAATAGATTTCCATTCTGGCAGTAGCCTAGTGCATTTTCCTGCAACATTGAAGCAGATGCACAATGTTTAAACGGATCTGGGAGCCACAGCTCTGAAACAGACCTTCCAGCAAGCTGTCTGTGCTGGGACCCACTGTGCTTCCAACTTGCAAGGGACAGTAAAGAAAGCTGTTTTCAGGCAGGAGTTTGGCAACACAGTCCCTCCCTTCTTTAACTTCATCCCTTGAATGTCAACCAATTCCAGCCACTGTGTTCTGACTTTTAATCCTTATCACAGAATCATCAAGGTTGGAAAAGACCGCCAAGACCTTCAAGTCCAACCTTTGACCAATCACCACCATGCCAACTAAACCATAGCACTAAGTGCCACATCCAGTCATTTCTTGAACACTTCCAGGGATAGTGACCCCACCATCTCCACGACCAGCCCATTCCAATGTTTAACCACCCTCTGCATGAAGGGCAAAAGCACCTCCAAGCCAGGCACCATCTTCACAGCAGGTTGCATGATGTTGCCTAACCAATTCCTACTTAAACACTTCACTGAAGACTTACATGAGCAGAGGTATGGTTTAAAATATGGCAGTAATTTCCAACTACGTTTCTGGACATAATAATGGGAAGGCTGAAAAGCCAAGCATTCTAAGAGCATGAAAGATCATGAAGATAGTTTATTTGCAGCTCTATCCCAGTAGGGCACTACTCTGAAATATGTGATCTTCAAGAGATTGTAGTTTGCCAGCTACAGCAACACAGCACACAACACCAGCAGAGACACTGCCAGGCATGTATATGCACACATATGTATCCTTCAGTCAGCATCACACCCAGTTCCTCAGCAGGAGTACAAAGTTTAATTTTTTTTTTTTCTTAAAAACAGCATAGCTCTAGGTTATTGTTTCTCCAGGGACAAGTACATTACTGTTCTCCCCACACTGCTAAATCCAGTAGTGCCTTAAGAGGCTTTGTCTTAATAATTTTCATCACTGTTATTGATAGATGTATTGATAGTGGAGGTGGCCAGGTCAGGTTGTAATGACTCTCTGAACTCATGAGTTATTTATGAGCACCTGCTAATCTGCATGACATGGACTCGCTCAGTTACAACACAGCACACACCATCTTGTAACCCCCATGTTCTCTCACAGACAGCACAGGCTGCTCCCATTCAAAAGGGGTCCAACGCGTCAGTGAAATCCCAACTGCACCACAACAACAGAGGCTTGGCACAAGCCAGCACTTCATATTTGCCCTTTCGCTGCTAACACCCAAGAGTGTCCTTTGCAAAGTGTTCTCCAGACATATTATGGCCATAACACCATCATATGGGGAAAAAAAACTGGGCCAGTGCAGGAAAGGTGTATTTTTCCAATGCAGAAAGTATTTGCTTAGCAGGAAAATATTTCTGAAAAAAAAAATATACATAACCCTAAAAGGAGCTTCCCATATCTTCGAATCCACATTGTCAGAGAGTAGCCACCTCTAGTCCTTTTTGTTAGCTTCCAGGCTGAAGTGAGCAAATGTGGACTTCCATTTTAGAGGGGAGGTAAGCTCCAGCCACTACCCCCTATTTCCATGACAACTGCAAACTCTCAGCACATCTTTAGATTTGGTTGCTGGTGTTTCTGTCTCTTGAGTTATTGCCAAGCTAACTCTAGCAGCAAAATTATCATGCAAAGGCATGTGGTCCATTAAAAATATGAGTCAGAGTTGTAGGGTGATGTCACATCAGCTGCCCCTGATGATAACTATCAACAGTTAGCACAAGCTTCCAAATCACAAACGCCTTGGCTCTGATCCTATTTTAATGAATCTGCTTTTACGATTAAACCATCACTGTAATTGGCACTGGAAGAGCATTGGCAGTCTGCTGTGGTCGCCTTCCCTGCAAAGCGTGTTTGTGATGCTCATCTCTGAATGATGCACAGTGTCTGCCTGTCTTTAAATTAAAAAAAAAAAAAATTAAAAAAACAAAGGTATGAACAGCAGCTGGCGGGCAGACTGGTCAGCAGTGATTCACTCCCTGGCAGCCATGATGAGGGCTAAATTCAGCTTTGGTGGAGGTGGGCATTTCTCCATTTCCTTTCATGGCATTGCACCTCCGTTACACTAGGTATGAAGTTTGGCTTTCTATATTTAATAAACTATGGTAACAGCCTTTCACCTACTAGCAGCTTTTTACAAGTGCTACACTCTAGTTTGGGCAACAGCTTTTTAGGACAGCTGGAAGTGCATTGTACTCCATAGGAAGATAGTGGGGAGCAGTCAGGGAAGGGGAAGAGACAGAGGGAGCAATGTGTCTTGTGTACTTAAATAGCAGGTTTGTCAGAGGAAAAAAACACACATGCCGCAGCAAAAACCCACCAATGCCTAGGAGCTGGGGCAAGGGATTTACACACTTTACATTTTCTAATTTCCCTCTGGATAAGAATCGTATAGTTTATCTAGCCTTTTAGGCTGTGGAAAAGGGGAGGAATATGGGTTTTTGAACACACTACCATTGCACGTGCCTGCATTACAAAACCTGGCTTTTTTTCCCCCAAGCACAAACGGTAGATAAAATTTAAAAAATTAGGCTGGCGTAGAGTATTGTGACACACGGGGTACTAAACGTTTGAGTATTTGGAGAATTTCTCAAATAGATTAGAAGTGAGCATGAGGCAAATGAAAATAACCTTCCCCTCCCCCCCACTACTAAATAAAGAGCAGAAGGGAGAAAGGATGGGGGGGCAATCTTAGAGGTTTCTCCTCCCCTTTTGTTGTCCCCCTCCCCTTTCCCGATATTGATATTGCTCTGCTTTTTGATCTCTGCACTTCTTTGTTTTGGCTTCACAGGTATCAAGGGAAAATGGCTAGCAGTGAGTTCTGTAGCTTTTCCTGCTCCACAGCCCCTCTGGCTTAGCCAGCTGGATCACACTGAATTAGTCAAGTACTTCATTATCTCCCTTCTCTGCACATTTAGCTCCAGGTAATAAAATGCCCAAACAAGAGAGCCAATGCCTTCTGCTGCACTGTCTGTGAAGTTTTGTTGTTTTGGCCAATTCTGCATATCAGCATTGTGCTATGGGAGGGCATCACTTTTCATCCCTTGCCTGCAGTGCTTCCCAATCTCCATTTAGTCACAGCAGTTAGCTAACCATGTAGCTGTTGATAACATAGCACAGTTTTGGAGCCCCTCAGCCTTCAGGAGGTCTGGGATTTCTCTTCCCAGTGTGGGCCTACAGGAGGAGAGGCAGCTAGCTGGGAGAGCCAGACCAATTACATGGTGAGGATGGATGCAGAGCTATGGATGTGAGAATTGCTCTTATTAGCAGCCAGTGGGGTAGGAGTTTTGCACTAGGGCATTTTCTGCAGCGGTGAACTGCTAGCCAGATATCTAGGTCAGGTAGAGAAAGCCGTAGACCAAAATCCAGGCAGTTGCTTAGCGCACCCTTCTGTCATGAGGCGCTGTGCCATGCACACGAAGGGAGTTTATTATTATTATTGGTGGTGGTGGTGGTTTTACTTTTTTTCTCCTGACTCGCTGTGATATAATGGCAGCCTCTCTTTTTCATTTGTATTCATCAGAACAAATGCTTAAAATCCATTTTAATGTATTTTTTTAAATACATTTTTCTCCTCCCCCTGCTCCATGGGATTTCGCCCCCCCCCTAAAATGACCTTTAGTTAAAGCCATAAAGTAGCTTGAGGCAATCTCTGGCAGCTCTGTCATGTGATGGGCAAAATGGGCCATATTTAAATCACATGGAAAAGAACAGAAAGAAAGAATCTAGTTCACCTCTTCAGTTTTTAACCTTATTCACAATGGCCAGTGCTGAAAATCTCCTAAATGTTCTTTTCTGGAAAAAACTCTACCTTGCATAGAAATCTAAGTTTCAAGAAATCAGTTTTTCCTGTGTGAATAAAAACAAAGGAATTGAAAAATAAGAGAAGATATGCAAATTTTTTTGGCAGTTACCTTTCCCTCATCCTTGTTCCATCAAGTTGTCCAAATTTCTTGCCTAGGACATTCAGCCCACAGGAAAGTGGATAGGGAAGAAACATGCAAACCAAATTCCATGCTAAGACACACAGTGTTAAAGAAATTCAAATTCAGAGCACTATAAAAGCGGGGGAAAAAAGCTATATATGCATATTATAAATTTGATTCACAGCCTGCTAAAGTAAACAGCTGACTCCTATTGATTTCAGTGATCTGTGGATCAGTCCTTAGCGACAAAGAGAAGGATCTCATGACAAAGGTCCAGACTGCAGCATTTAGATAAAAATATTAACAGCAAAATACTGCTAAATTAATCCAACTTCTTTTGATTATTGATGTCCTACTGTTTTCTGCCTGAAACAACATACACGATGCATCAGTCATTTATAAATTATTCATTCACAGTTATTTTGGCAGCAGCTTCTTTCCATTTATCAACTGATAAACGTACAGGAGATAAGAAGGGTAATTTTATAGCCCCTTGACATTTACCTTTGACACAATTTCCATATTTAACAAGGTAAAATACAAATGGCATTTGGGGGATTCCAAAGTCCATATTATAAAGCTTCAATTTAACTTCTGTATCCATGTCACTTGAGATGAGTGAACCAAGCACATAGAAACCTCCCGTGCACACAAGTCCCTCTGAGCTGGCTTCTCAAGTGTGATTTCAGCAGCCCCGAAATGTGCTTGTTGTGCCACCAAATTGCAGAGCCTCTTCACATCTGCAGTGGGAAAGATTATGGTTGACTTCAGAGGCTTGGATATCATCCAAAGAGCCACAGCTCTGGGGACTGTTGAAACCATGAGACATAGCCAGGTCAAGAATTTACTGTTGCCTGGCCTTGTTTCCAAAGATCTCATCCATATTCCCACACACACAGCTCTTGGCCGTTTCAGATCTTTGCCCAATATGACTAAAATAGTCATTCCATACACTCAGGAAATTATATCTTTGGAACCCTGGGGTTAAAGGTAGGGAAAATCAGGTTCCAGATATTCAAAAACTACATCTGTCTCACTGTCCATATTCATCCAGACCCTTGTTAGGTCTGCAACCCACTGGGCTGTGGTACCACAGCACACGACATGCGGCTGCCACACACCGCCAGAAGTGCGAGCCACTCCAAGCAAACAAAAAGCAAGTGGAATTACTTCCATCCTAGAAAAGAATGACAGAGCCTTTGAACAGCATCTGTCCTATTTTTCACTCTAGCCTTTGAGACAATTAAAGACAGTCTTTTATTTTTTTCAAGAGGAAAATAAAAAAAAAAACCCACACTGTTTAAAATAGCAGAGCAGGAATAAATTATAACAGTACCATTAATCCCAAGATCTACAGAGACTACCAAAATCCTCCACACATGATAAAGTACCAAGAGACCACTGTGAAATTTGTATGCCACTTCTACAAGTCCTATAAGTATTGCACATTATGCATCTAGAAGTAATTACAGCACAGCCAATTAACTGTTGACTTGCTCTTGCCCTGTAATTCTAGACAGTATTCTTTGTGGAGTTGTTCTTTCAGGAGTAATATTATACAAGAGACATTAGCCGCTGGTTCATACCTGCACATACTTCAATAAAACCCGCTACTGTTCATTTGCGAGACACTGAGCTCCACGCAATACCTAAAGGACACAAGATGGGGAAACTTCAGCTGAGAGATTAAACTGGTTGGGATAGATTTCAGAAACAAAAAGAAATTTTTGGCTGATGGGATCATAGTGTAGCTTGATTACCAACAGTATCCACGAGTGCCATCAAGGGACAGTTATTAAGAGGTCACGTACACTCCTGCCCAACACCCCCCTACAAGGTGTTTTTTCTCCACACTGTCTTTGAAAAGCCAAGCTAAACAGTCTCACATTACTTGATGTACATTGGAGTATGAAAGGTCAATTAGAAGCAGAGTTATGGTATATTTTTTTGAAAAGTACCAACAGATTAATGTATTCTGCACTTAGGAAAACAGTTCAACAACATCACCCCGCTCTCAGAGACACATACAGCTTTCACATTCATGGCCAGGATGGAGGAAATGGGAGCAAAAGTGATGAGATGTCCTTTCTGTCATCAAGCCACTATACATATAATTCAGGTGTTATTACTACTATTTATTCCAAAGAAAAACTAACATAAAGCAGAACTCTAGG
This sequence comes from Pomatostomus ruficeps, assembly GCA_013400735.1. Lineage (NCBI taxonomy): Eukaryota > Metazoa > Chordata > Aves > Passeriformes > Timaliidae > Pomatostomus > Pomatostomus ruficeps. The sequence continues at coordinate 15,500 of VYZT01047100.1, forward strand.
GGTTTGGGTGAAGTGTTCAGGGTTATTCAAACTCAAATTCTTATGTAAAACTTTATATCTGAGGAGATTCTTACCACAGTCTTTTTGCTGGTGAAAGCTGCTGGACTGACAACTCTGGAGGCAAAGATCTTCTGTCTCCTTAAGGAAAAGGGAAGTACAGAGAGAGCTGTGCACCTTTTCTGCAGCAAAGCAGTGAGAAACTCAGGTCTAGATACCCAGATTACTTGGCAGGACTGGAAGCAGTTACCTAGGGCTGGAAGATACTACCTGGGTCATCTGGGATGCAAAGGTTAGAAGAATCCCCTATAAAACCACAATTTCCCATGTACACCACACACTATGCAACATCTATAACACTTCTCACTCCCTGTACCCCATAATAAACTTCAGAGATCAACTACAAATGACCAGGTGCCTCAGAACAAAATTATCTTTTCTAAAGTCCTTTTCAGGGCACTGTCCAGAGAGAGGTGATTTTTAGTCAGTACACTATGGTTCGTGCTTCCATATTTGTTGGTTTCTTAAGTAAGACTTAAGTTTTATTCCAAATATATGGCAAGCCCCAGGGCTCAATTCAGATAAGCATGCTTCTGTTCCGGTGCCAAAAAAAACATCCCTGTTTTTTTTTTTTCTTGCAGCCATTATAAACCAGTCACCCTAGAAAAACCAGCTCTTTGTTCTTGGGGAAACTACTATTGTCAGAATATTTTACATGTAAATGAAACATGGGAGCTCATCTTCCTCTTTTATTTGTCATTGCAAGCTTTCCCCATTTACCATTCTGCTCCGATTTTCCCATTTAGCAGTGTATGGAATCTGCAATAGTGCATATTGTAATATGCAAATTGTATATAGCATTTTGGTGTCAGACACACTGAAATTAAATCAAATGGAAGAAAAAAAAAGAAAGAGAGTGTAATAAAGGTACCTTTATGGCCTCAAGCTGTAGATAAATTGTGGTCTGTGGTAGTTAAACAACAGCTGTTCAGATTTAAAACAAAATTATGATAAGGATCCCCAGAAGATAACACCTCTTGAGGTAACAGCATTTACCTAAATGCATCTGTTAGCAGCAAACGCCGTGACTTAAGACTGTTTATGTGATAGTTTATTCCCATTTGTTTTCCTTCTCCTCCCCCCACTTGTGTTGTTTAGTGAGAACGAACCCTTCCACAGCAATACCAACCTCGGGGGTCTCGAAGCACTTCTCCACCTGCCTCGGAAGGACAGACAGCCTCTCCCAGCTTCCCACAGGTGGACGCCGGCTGCGAGCCCTCCATGCTGATAAGTGCAAGGATTATAGAACAGCAAGAAAGCAAATTGCTACAGTTAAAGAAAGAAAACAGCAGGACTAACAAGTTTTAGTAGGGGTACGTACACCGAGACTCAGCAATCTTTATACTCTTTGTGAACAGCAGTTCTTTAAGAGCTTTACACCCAATAAAATTTAAACTTTTATATATTTTTTTTTCTTCGTTTATTGCACCAGGGGTTTTTATTGCAGACATGTAGCAAGCCACCCATATGGAATTTCAGCAAGTGGCAACCATGCTCAGTCTGAGTGCCTCAGATCTGCCCAAACCGAGCCTCAGGTCGGCAGCTTCAGGACGGAATTTTTTACGCTGGTTCATTTTGTTCCTTACACCCCTTCCCTCTTCCTCTTGGCTATATTGTGTTGCCTATCATGCTAAATAAATTTTAAAAAAAAAAAAAAAAGTGGGGGGGAAATCCCAAGAAGAAAGAAACAGGAAAGGACTTTAGCTTCAGTCCCATGGCAGGAAAATAGCTGCTGGGGAGGATGAGGAGATTTGAATACCCAACTTTCTCTCTTCTCCCATCCCTTTCGACAAAGGATGCAGGCAGTAGAATGGGGCATGCTGGCAGTGACAGCCCTCCATCCCAGCCACTGCCCACAGGAACACCTACACACCCCTCCATCTCCTCAGCAAGCACGAGTTTAGCAACAGCAATTCATCATTGGGAGAAACATTAATATTTTACCTTAGTTACCAAGTGCACCCGTTCAAACTTTTATCTAAAACATTCTTTATCATCTTTTCATTAAGTTCTCAAGAGCTAATGGTTTCTGAGTTCCCGGGGTAAGGATGATGTTCTGAATAATGAAAGCTCATTATTTCTCCACAGAATGCTTGTTAATTCAAATGATGATATTAAAACTATAGTAGCCTTTAGCGCTGGGGTGATTTCTAGCATACTTTATCATGTATCAATATATACTCTGTTTGTCAAAACTGCCCAGGGCTGGGGCTGACATTCTCTCTGGAGGAGTCTAGTGCTTCAAGAGGCACTGAATACACCAAGGTGACAACTTGCAGAGTTTGCGCCTCTAGGAAATGGAAAGATGAAACTTGAAGTGCCATTGTCCCCCTTGATTTCCTTATTAGTATTCATAAAGAGACAGTATCCTCCTCTTTTTCTAGTCCTCACAGGCCTTTCTTTTGAATGAAATAAAAGGCACACACACAAAAAAAATACGCATGCACAAGTTTTACATATAAAACCCTATATATACCCCTTTGTTGCAATTTAAGCAATCCAAAATGTGTTTCTGCAGTTACAGGAAGGCATGCCTATTACTTAGCCACAATCAATTACCTTAATAAAAATTTTAAAAAAATTTAAAAGTACACATTAAAGACAAGGTAAAGACACTTTTCACACCCTATTGTATTGAGCATGTCCCTTTCTCCCCTCACCTCTCTCCATATAGTCAGACAATATTACCCAGCAGCTTAGCTGGAAGCTCCCTGGCATTACTGTCCACTTTTCAGCTTTTATCACAACACTACCATAAACATTGCCAAGGCCTCATTCTCCCACCATTGTGCCCCTTCCAAAAAGGAAAAAAAAAAAGGTGGGGGGGGAGGGGGGAAGTCAAGAAAAAAACTCCATCCATATGGAATCCCTTAGCAAATGCTAAAAATAGAACTGTAATGAAAAGGCCAACTAAAGTGGTCAAGAAGCATGTTTCTTCAAATAACATTACATTTCCTGCACAAGGACTCCTCCCACCTCCTACAGCCTGCATAAATATGCACACCCTTATCTGACTACAAACTGTATCATCACCTCCCATCAGGTGTTTTGCAATAGTGAGCTCCAGCGTGGAGGAGGCAGGAAGATGCTCAGAGACTCCAAACTCGTCTCCAATCCCTCATCGGCATCACTTGTTTCCCTTAAAGCTCAACAAGGTAAAAATTGAGGGTTTGTAATTGAGCAAGCCCCTCCTGCTTCCACCCCAATCCCTCAGCCCTTTCTCCTGCAGTCTCCCAGAAGGAAATGTAATTCTGAGCATCACAGCAGCCCTGCCGGCTGCTGGGAGCAGCCAGGTCAGCATTCACGTGTGCTACAACACACATCTCCGCACCGTCCTCACGTAATTATCTCTCTCGTGAAAGATTTGCTGGACTTTTGCCCACAGGCAAAAATAATAAGAATATGGTAAACTTTTTCCAGCTTCCCCTACCAGCCTATCCTTAGAGTAGGAATTAAATATTAATGTGCTTTAAAACACCTAACTGGCTGATATTTTTCAGTTTTGTGCAGACGTGAGACCGAATTGTAAGTTTATTTATGCTGCCTCCCATTCTTAAGCAGAAAATACATGTGAAAAATGCTTTTTCAGCCCTGCTACACAGGCTTACAGGAAGAGAAGGACAACCGCGTGATTTCAGCATCCCTGTGCCCCTGGGGGCATGCTGTCATCACGAACACCTCCCAGCAGTGTTGGTCTCCTCTGGAGAGCCCCAAGGCCGGCACAATGCTCAGCCCGTGGACACTGCTCCTGCCTTCCAGAGGCGGCTCTCCAGGAGCCCACATCAAACTACGGGTCTGGCTGTTAACGTGGATTTTTCACCGTGCTTAAGGTCCCGGTTATGCCAGAGTCCAAACCACATTAATGAGAGACAGGGCAGAAGCAGCTGTTGCTACAAAGGTCCTAACACAGGTCCCTCAGCCATGACAGGGAGGTTTGCCTACAATGCCAGGATGGTGCTCCTGGAGGAATCATGCTGTGGAAGCAACTGGCAGGGGCATGGGCAATGGAACAGTGACAGGAGAACATGGCCACCAAAGTGCAGTTGGTGCCACAAGTGAGCAGCGCTGAACCTGCCACAGCCCAGCAGAGCCACTTCACCCCAGGGGTATAGGGGAAGACCCTGGAAGCCCCAACCTCTCCTCAACCAACCATTCATTCTGTAAAACCTTCAGCAAGGATGATTTTGGTGCTGACATGGAGGTATTTTCAAACACAGCACTCGGACCACACTGGTATCCCCTGCCACAGCCCGTGCATGCACTTGTGACTGAAACCAGGAGCACAGCCTGCAGGCTCCAGGGGTGGACTGCACACCGTTGTGAAATGTGCTTATCTGGAGGAAAATTAATTGTGATAGGAAAATAATTGTGCTGCATGCCTTCTGATGGTTTTAAACAACCCATCAGTACAGGGCAATATTTGATTCATCACTTTAGGGCAGAAAGAAACAGATTTTTCACTGCTGTGTTTGTATGGCAAAAAAAAAAAAGCTTGGTTCTTTCATTGATTTTACTCTATTTTAACGGCATCCTTACCATGCAAAGTCCAATTGACTGGTAGAAATATGTCTGATGAGAACGGAGATAGCAAAAGGGAATAAACCCACATATGCCTCTCAAGCTGTTCCTGCTGTACTGTTCAGTTGGATCTACAGAGCCACACAAAAGTTGTGAAACACTCAGGCTAAAGTATTAGTTATTTAGTTCTGTGATAAAGAATGTAAACCTGCAGGCACACATTTGTGCAATTGTATGTGCATGAGCAGGGTACTCTAGTCTTTTCACACACAAACATTCACAGAACACCCCTATCAGGAAATTTTTTGTTGTTGTTGTTATTTTTTTAGCAAGTATCAACAAAACAACCATTTTCTCTGCAGGACTTGGAAATACATTTTTCTGTCTTCCACAAAGATTTACTACATTTCATGAGAATTTTAGAATTAGCTCAGATTTTCTAGCCAAAAGATAGTGAATTTAAATGGAACACAGCATTCCAGGATTGTCTTGAATCTGGACTGCTTCCACTAGCTCCAGACACACCTCCATTTCTTATTTAAAGACAAACAAAAACACTTATCAAAAAGTCTTCGGATATTTTTAACAATCCTAATTGAATAAATTAAAAAAAAAAAACCAGTACAAGTGCTGTTGACAGAGTGCAGCACTCTGCTTATGAATCAAGCAAAGGTGGTTCCTGCCACCCCCTTCAGTTTCGGGGTTGAGTCTATATCTATTAACTCCTCTTAGCAAACCTGGCATGTTAGCAATACCAGAAGAGAGTGAAAAGAGGATGTGGATAGTAGAGTGGTGAAGAAACTGTTTCCCAGAAGTTGTGTGGCCAGCAAACTTACAAAACCAAACTTGTGATCTAGACTTTACTTAACTACACTCAAGACCTAAGCTTTCAAAACCTTTTTTTCTTTTGGAGGAAGATTGGCTACGTGAAAACCATTTGCAAGCAAAGGTTTGTCAAGATCAAGGCTGTGAGTTCAGTGCTCATTTCTGAAGGTGACTTAATTTGCTGGACAGAATCCTGCCAAAACGTGTGCAGGTTTCCTTTGTGCACTAGTGTGCACAGAACCATCACAAAGGAAATGTCTCCGGAAGCAGAGCCCAGAGAATCAACCAGCCTTGCCCACACAACGTCACAATGAGGAGCAGATTACACAACTTGACTAGGTTCTGGTGTAACCATTTTGAAAGTGGCTTTTGCAGTAGCTGCTGCAGCACTTCCAATGCCAATTATTTTAAGTAATTACAAGTCACTCATTCAAGGAAAAGATTTAGGAGAAACAAGAGTGGAAAATGAAATTTCTTTAATTTATAATTTTTTTTTGCACTGGTAAATTTAAGCTGCTCATCACCAGAATTAGAACTGTATTTTGTGCAATTCAAAATTCCCAAATTAAGAAGATGCCAGCACCTTGCAAGTCAAGGGAAAAAAAAAAAAAATCAAACAACACACTAAATGCCCCAGGGCACAATAAAAATCCAGAAAGTTGGCAATACTACCCTGAGAAATTTGCTGGAGAAGCAGGGACATTAGAAGTACCAAATTTGACAATGTAAATGGAAGAAAAATAAAAGTGAAGTGAAAAGTCTTCCTAAAGGAAGGCACGCTTGGTTAACAGCTCCATGATCACCACCTGAAACAATGCTTGGTAGGTGGCTGATAACCCCGCAACACTGCATGGTGATGGCCCTTTGAGAAATAATAAGTGTTTCTGCAGATGGCCAAGGCAGCCAGTTCAGGCTCCCTGCTCTGTGTGTGCGCCCTTCTCACAGATCAGGAGCACCAACAGGCAGGTCTGTCACAGCCCCTTTCAGGACAGGCCTTGGCGCCTCCTCTGCTACGGCACACGCTGGACCAGTGAAACTGGTTCTACACGCCCTGGGAAAAAATGACAGCTTCTCCCTGCAAGCTGCACCGATCATAAAAAGGTGGAAGAGGCTTCCATGCATGCCCAAACCTGCCTCTTTCAAAATGCCTACACGCCCAGCACAGCAGGGCAGGAGCTTCGAGGAGCACTCCTGGCTGCTCCGTGGCTCAGCTTGGCACACAGCCCTTGCCAGGTCACGGTCCCAGACCCAGCTCAGTGGCCTCCCTGATGTGCAGCTGCCTGCCCTGCCTTTTGTGCTGCTTCTTCCTCCAGTCCTCTCACCCTCCTTCTTTTGGAGCACTGGCCTCACTCTACAAACAGGAGCAGAGTGTCCAAAGCATGGCAAGGGGCCAGCCTCGCATTGCCTTGAGGTAAAAGGAGCCAACTGTTTTTTCCTGGAACATGCTCCAAATTTCACACCTTTTTTCCCCACAAATGTGGGAAATGAGCAGCAACACTTTGTACAAAAGGATATTTTCACACATGTAGATAAGGCATGTTAATGCACACTGCACTGCTCTCACATGTCCTCCCCAAACCTGAGACTTAATCACCTTTCAGAGCCCAATTAAAAANNGACATTAAACACGTTTAGGAGCCAAATAAAAAAAAAAAAAAAAAAAAAATCCAACATAACCCAGGTCTTAAATTGCTGAAAACACCATTCCAACACATTCTGCCCTATACAAAGGCTACCCAAGCTCCTGAAACTCCTTTTAGGCCTCCACAAACCACTGCAGCCAGAGTTACACAAGCACCAGACCAAGACCAAGCATGCTGGCTGCAGTATCTCTATTGGCATCGCTGAACAAGGGCACATGGCAGCAAAGCCCCTGTGCAGCCCAGCTGCCTCTGTTCCCACCTCACATTCAAGTCCAGACAGGAGGGGGGGGGAAAAAGAAAAGAAAAAAAAAAAAAAAAGAGTCCTACCCCCTGCTTTACCAAATTTCACACCTGATCTCCTCCATCCACAGCATGGAACACCACCGGGGTCTTTTGCAAGCACATGAAGCTAAAAGCCTGCTTTGGGCTGGGAAGCACAGAAGAAAGGGAAAATGCATTCTTACACACTGCAAGGATGACTAGACAAAGATATAATGTTGCTTCATCAAAAGGAAAAAGAAAATAAAAATAAAACAAAGCACCCATTCTGGCAAGCCACCCTAAGCTGAACAAATAAACCTCATGGCTGAGTTAACCTTTCCAGAAGTACTGGTCCCAAGTCGGAACTTCACTTGCAAGGCTTTCTTAAAAAAGTAAAGACAAACAAATGGTATAAAGCAGAGAGATGCAAACCTTGAAAGCCACAAGGTTTGGGGCCTTAGGCTATTTCTCAATATCCCTCAAAAGTTCCGGGCATTTTGCCAGCACAAGAATCTACCTTCTGGTGCATCTTCATTTAACTTTGCTTACATCCAACCTTACACTTTTACAGTCCTTTGGCTGCTGTAGTGGCTCATTTAAACATCAGGGGAAAGCCTCCTCCCTAACTTCTGATAGCCATGTTTCCGTGAGATTTTTTTTCTCTCCAATTAATAATCAATGTCAGTGGGGAAAAAAATCAGATAATTTTTACACTTCATAGAGAATTTCTATTTATAAGTCTTCTAAACTCAGAATAAACAAGAGTGGAAACAGTAGCCTCCTGCAAGGGTAGTAGTTGCTTTGAGATTTTTAAATGAAAATGGAAAGCTGTAACTATAACAGGGAGGGGAAAAAAAATCCCAAATAGCAACATGTATGTAGATTTGCCTACCCCTCCCCTGCAACACACAGTATGTGAGCCTGTATAATCTCCTGATGTGAAACATGAGCAAGACCAGACTGCTGAGGGATTTAAAAAGATGTGGCCACATAAGGGATAAGGAAAATATCTACAGCAAATAAATATCAGAATGGTTAAGGAGCAGGGAGTGAGAAGGCACCCAAAGCAGCAGTTCTCTCCACACCCTGCTTCACACACAGGGAAAGGGATAGCAGGTTGTCCTTCAAGATCCACTTCAAGGACAAAGAGACAACCCCTCTGTTTTACCAGCAATGGACAGAGGGAGCAAGCCACTTTGGCTCCCTGTCCTATCCACAGGCACATCACTGCCAGGTGACTGCCTCCTTTCTCCTGAGTCCTGCTCAGGGACAAAGGCAGGATCCCTGCTAAGGGCTGATGGTGGCCAACACCGGTCTGCATCCCAGGCCCTGAGAAAGCCAAAGACTAGGCATTTCGAAAGGATATTTGCAGCCACCTTCAGGAAGGAGCTGTAGACACCCAGGGACATGCAGCTTAGGCTGGGTAGTAAATTTGTGCTTCAGTTTTGAGGAGAGATAAAGAGGAAACTATAGGAAGCAATGGCAGGACTGACAATAAAAGCCCATTTTGTGTAAAATTTCCACAGAGATTTCCAGTAATTACTTGGGGGGCAGGGGTGTTGTCTTTAAATAAGAAACAAAGATGTCTACTTTGGGCCAAACTTCTCCGTTTAAAAAATTTAACACAAGATTTTTCACAGAAAAGTTGCTCTTCGGGGCAGTTTTTTGTGGTTTGGAGTTTTCTGTGTAGGATTAAATAGATTTTTTCTAATGTAAAGGCTGAAAAATTTGTTTTCCTTCTAAATCCAATTAACAGTTTTCAGTTCTATAATATATTGAAGTTATATCTCTGAAGAATAAGCAAATGAGGAGTGACTTTCAAATGAATGAAAAGCAGTTCATTATAAACATCAAGCAAAGTCCACCCTACTTCAGGGGAATTCTATTCATGACTCACATGAGTTGAAATCAAGAGGAGGCAACTGGGAAGCCAATGGTGATCAAATGGACCACTGAAAATGACTTAAGTAAATTCTTGGAAGATGGTATTGGAAGTAGTAGGCCAAAGGCAAACAAGCAAGATGAGGAGAGCAGAAGGGAGTTAGACTAAAGCAGAGCAAATGGAGTTAGAAGCTCTCCAAGAGCAAACAAAAGCAAAAGCAATTGCAAAATGGAGATTGCAGCCCCAGGGACCATCTTAAAGCTGATGGGATTGAGGTGATATCATTCATTTACATTGATGCATTTTCTACATTTTGTGGAAGAGATTGGAACTGCAGAAGATATGTAGGACTCTTACAGAAATTATTTGTGTTTATGGTTTATGATAAAGGGTTGTGCCATCACTCTCTTTGTAAGGACATGTGTATAACCAGCCCAAGAAGAGTTACTATGTGTTTAGCAAGCCTGGAGTATATTCAGAACAATTAGAATTTCCAGACTGCGGGAACACTGAGAAGCTAAAGATTAAAAGAGGGAGATCAGGATTTTCAAAGCTGCTTAGACATTCAGAAATGTCAGATGTCTCTTTCAGAGCACCTAAGCAGGTAAGGCATGTAATCCTCACTGAAGTCAACACAGCAAGGTGCCTGACCCCAAGGCAGTTAAGCAATGTTCTCAGGCACCTACTTGGGCCAGAAAGACCTACATCACCCTGCAGGTCTGGCCCTGGGAGCTGCAGATTGGAAATAGAGGGACACTTATGAGTTTACCTTCAGCTATGAGCATTTGGGGAAAAACGTCCAACAGGTCTGATAAATAGACACTATAGAAGTAGTACCAAGTCATTTGGTCAATTAAAAAAAAAATAATAAAGAAACCAAACAACAGACAGCTCTAGGAGATCCCAAGACAGATTGAGGCTTTTTCTTCCCAAGGAGAAAAGGCTTCTACAAGGCTGGAGGGGACCACAAGCTCCTTCCACCATGAGCAGCCTCATCTCAGGGTACTGGGATCCAGGCAGCAGCCCTTGCAGAGGCACTGCCCTCACCCCCTGCCTGCCTTTTACCACTACTCACATAATTGCCCTGCAAGAGGTGCCAGATTGCAGATAATGGCTCCTCTGGATTCAGGTGGCATACGTGCAGTCCAACGAGCCAAGTTTGTCTGGAGCTGTCAGGGCCTGATTTTTTGGGAAGGTTACGTAAGTACACGCTCAAGAGCGCCTACGCAGCGCAGAAGCTGGCCAACTGCTTCCTCCTCCCTCTGCCTGCTGCAACATATCAGGCCCACCTGTGGCCTGGAGAGCACCTTCCCAGTCTTTACACAAAGGCTGGCTTGATTTTCACACTGCTTTAAGCCTTGTATGGAGCTGGGGAGGAAAAAAATAAAGCAGCAAGTAGATTTCTACTAAGTGTGTAGAGTGACCAAGCCATAGGACGCACTGTCAGTCTTTCTATGTGCAAATGTTCTTCTTTGAAGCACATTAGTCCAGCTGTGATAATCCTTATGTTCAATATGTATAGCATATAAATATACCCTTTAATAATGCTCTTGATTTTTACATTGTTTTCCTGTCTTCTCTACATTAGTCTGCAGTCCAACCTGTAACAGCAGTGAATATCTCCAAAATTCGGCTCTTTCCCCTACTTTCCATAGTCATTTCTGTGCTGCCACACAGAATTGTGCAGCAATTCAAAAGTTCGTGGGCTAAGGTCTAATCATGGTGCCTTAGATAAGGTCTGAACAAATTCCAGTGTAATAAATAACCAAAACTAGATGAAACAGCTGTATCCCCCGCATTTTTCCTGTGTTATAATGCAGTTTGGATCACAGCCCAGTTCAGAGGTAGAGAAAAGCTGATCCAATACAACTGACTGGAAAGATAGCAAAGCATATGGCGTATATCAAGTGATTAATTTTCAACATTAATTTTTAAGCATTAATTTCAGGTACTTTGGCAGGAAGAAGCAAGTAACTGCCAAGTTTAGTTAATTTTTGTTTTTAATAACTACTTCTTTTTTCCTTAAATTGCTTCTCCTGGAGCAAGTAAACCACTTTGTAATTGCAATTAAAAAAAATGTATTCTCATCTAAAATTTGGTTAGAAACTACACAAGCTGTAAAACCCCCAAGTAAGGGATTTAAATTGAAGTGGAACCAATACCTAAACAATAAAATGACAGCAATACAGAAGTTGCAGAGACAGAGTTGAAATTCTAAACATATCTAAACAACAGTTGTAGTTTCTAAGCCCCAGACATAATTCCTCACAGCAAGAGGGGAAAAGGCAAGTTGAAAAATAGCAAAATGCAGCTTGTCAAATGCAAAATAAAAACTTCCCCTAGCTGCTGTTTCTGTATGCTGGGAGCATAAAAATAATATATGAACAGGGAATGTGACAACCAAAGATGGCCTCAGTGATTGTTAGAGCTAAGAAAACATTTACTTCTGCGCTTTGTTCAGAAGTGCTGCTGAGTTTACAACGTGTGTCGATGCAACCCCAACCAAAGCATAGCAGTGTTTTCTTAAGGAATCCAATTAATTTGTTTTTCAAGCCAGTCCATTACGTGAAGTCAATTCAATCCTGTTTTGCTCCAGACAGTGTCCCAAAGTGCAACAACTATATTTTAAAAAAAAGTCTAATTAAAAAAAAACCCTCTTTGCATCAGACCAAATTAGACTTCCACAACTCCATTAGTAAATTCCAGTGAAATGGTTTTTACATGCCATAAGGAGGGAAAAATGAGACCTATTAAATGGGATGGCACATCTCAGAGTATGATGCAGTGTCATGCAACTAGGTATCCCATGCATGCATTGTGTTTCCTTTCATTATGGAAAAGCAACTGCATGGTACAAGAAAGACCTTTTCCAGCTTGGCCACCACCATTCTGGTGAGTACAGCAAAATAGATTTTCCTCCCACCTAGATGACATTTAGAGAGCTACTCTGTTTTATTCACAGTGCCCAGATATTTCTTCAAGAGACATCTAGTTCACTGAGGTCTTCCCTGGCATTTCAGACTAAGGTCCATTTTGAACACACTTTCAAAAGCCATTTATTTTCTGGCTTGCTTGACAAATTATTACATGCAACTTGGTTACAAAGAGCCTGAATGACTCTAGTTGCTACTGTTGGAGTTCAGAAGATAATACCTTGAGAAGAACTTTGTGATCAAGCAGTTAACCTATAAACAGTATTGTGGGCTTAACATTAGTGAGTCAGCATTCATTGCTACCTAAAATTACTCCTGAAAAACGAAAAATGCATTTTCTTTAGAGGTTGTATGAATATAAGTGCATGATATAAAAAAAAGTTACCAGAGAACCAGCAGTTTTTCTGATACTGAAAGTTACTCAAATGCCTCGGGTTGCCAGAAACATACTCTAGTTTTTGAGAGAAGAAAGAAATCAATAGCACTGCTTTGCTTTACCAGTCAGGCCACAGCTGAGTCCTTCTTTCAAGATATTATCAGACATGACAAAAGGGCATCAAAAATTAAAATCTCACTGGAGGTGATAGACAAATGAGCTGAATTCCAGTGGCCTGCTATCTACGAGATCTTCAGCTCACTGATCTAAACTGCATTCACTTTCTTGTCCACCATTACAATATTGTTGATCAACCTCCTTTTCAATATTTGCAGGTGACTACCACTTAATCCATTAAATAATTACAGTTAATAAACAACCACTTTGGGAGTCCAAATAGCACCACGTATCTCCAGGAGTCTCAGTGCTTGTGAAATGACATGTAAGCCCTACATCTCTATTAGACTGCTGCTGCACCTCAGCAAGTGATCAAAGTGAAGAATGTCTTAACCAGCAGACATTACCATAAAAATACCAGTAGATTCCAAATAGCATCACAGGGGAGGCCTAAGCAGTACTGCTACTACTCACTACTCCAGTTTTACATCTCTTCCTAAGAGACAACCCTGCTTCAGGAAAGTGAGCTGTGTTGTACGCCGTAAATTTACTGCCCTTTAAGTACTCATTTCCAAATTAATTGTCTACTACTAAATGCCACTCAAGCTCTGCTGACATTCTTTATCCACCCAAGCCATGGCTTTCTGAGGTTTATAAAGTTAACAGAATAATTTGATTGACTTCCTGCCTATTAATTCAGGGGGCTATGCATTATTCAAATTACTTGAAGAGATGAAAGCATTTACTTGGTTCTAAACTTCACTCCCATTGCTCTGATGAGACAAGTTCCCTCCATATAACATTTTAACTTCATTTTCTGTTGCCACTTAAAGATACTTTCAGAGTTACTGCACTATTTTGAATTCATAGAAAACTCAGAAGACATTGCAGGGTTGGGGGGCTTTTGTTTTTTCAGTCTGAAGCTCAATAAATGCTGAACTTCACTTTAGTTCAATTATTTTTAAGCATTTCAAAACTTCTCTTTTGTGATTTTATGTTCCCTCCTTGCAGAGCAATAAAAGTCCATTAGTCTCCCCTACTGAATGTTTTGTGAGTGCTCTTTATATGAAACCATATAAGACAATTGTACCTTGGCTTATAAAAAAAGGTATGTTGACACCTATATATTATTTAGGTTTATTATTATTCATGCTAAGACAAATGTCAGGCTTCAAGCCCTTCCTGCTGTAAGGCAGCTCAGCACACACAGCTGTCCCAGGCACCCAGGCACACAAAGTGCTCAAACACAAATAAAACTAAACCTCATTTCATGGAGCCCATTGGGTTCCTCCACACAGGATCGGCCTCTTCCACCAGGCCAAGACCCTCCAACACAAGTACCTCTAGGCTTGGAGGGCAACAATTTTCAAAGCTCCCAAAACACCTCAAAAGCCATTCTCAGAACAATGAGATTACTTACTAAACATCGAAAAATATCAGGTATTTAAATAGCCCTTTGGCACTTCAGGTCTCTTGTGAATTACTTGGGAATGAAGACGTGTCAATATTATTTGTAGAGCTCTGTGCTCTTCAGCACTTTCAGGCAGATTCAATCCCTTGGTCTCTGTCACTGCAGCATCTAGAGGAAATTACAGTCCAGAACAGATTTTTGAAACTAGACAGGTCTCTGAACATTACGATCAACGGGCTGCTACAAGGTACAATTATCTTTGTTTCTCTGGGCCTAAGAATCAAAATCAACTTCACTTAACCGAGTGTAGTCTCACTGACACATAACTGAGCAAGTGATAACCATCGGGTCCTTTGCCTGGAAAAGTGAGTGGTTAGCTTGCGCACATCAAGAGACTGATTTAAAAATCAATTAAAACCCTGACATGGGGCAATTTTCTCTCAAGGGATTTCAAACCTGCGAAAGCTGGTGAGAGGAATCCCACAGAACAAAGAACAGGCTGGTGGGGTCTGCAACAGGCACACATCAAGGCATGCACATGGCATTTGGAACAGTTCATGTATTAAACTGAAAGTTCTTAGGCTTCAGTGGCTGAACTGAACACAAGCAAGGTATCCTTAATACAGGCCTCCTTAGTACAGATGACTTCACATAAGGATAATGGATGCAGTTTTCTAAAGCTTAGAAAATATTATGTCCACTTTAATTAAAATGATTCTTTCAATTAAAAAACACTGCACTAATAATGAGTTAATAAACAGTTGGCCATAAAAAGCCACACTCTTGTGGTTCAAAGAGGAGCATTGTGGCATTTCCGCAATTTAATCTCATTCACCAGTGACATCTAGCAAACAAAGCCTAACTTGTGTGGTACAAACTACACCAAAACACAAAATCACGCAGGACATGGGTTATAAGGCAGACACAAATAAAAGTAGATGCTAATACACTCTGCAGCATAATCAAAGAAAAAAAAAGATAATTCTGAAAAGTAACACTGAAAGAAGAATGAGTAAGGATGAGAAATGCAGCAGACAGTAAAATCATACATAAAATGTAGCCAGGCAGGAGGGAGACACTTAGCACCTGTAACAAATTCTTGTTGCAGTCCTGGAAGGAAACTTCTTCAGCCTTAATGTCCCAGCATTGTCCTACACACCTGAGCTGCTCACACCTGAAGCTGTCCTATGATAGGTGGTACCAGCTCAAACACCAGACCATACCAGCATGCTGAGCATCATTTGTGTTCTCTAAACTACAAAAACTCCATAACCAAGCTTCCTCTAAAGAAATTACTGCTTTTCATGGCTGAAGCCATCATACCTACCAAGTTTATCTAGCAACTTTTGGGTAATATTATATTGAAAAGTATGTTTAATTCCAGTGTCTAGTTGATAACAGAATTTAGATCATGCTACTTAAAATGAAAGGAAAAAAAAACTGATTAGGAAAAAATGTTTAAAAATAAGTCGTTAGAGACAGTCAGAAGTGGTCAAGGTGGCCACATTTAATTTTTTACACGTACACGTTTCTGTACAAGAGGATAACCCTGGGCATGCCTACATATGTATCAATTTAAAGTGTGGTGGATTGCATAGAAGAGCCAAAATTAGCAAGACCACGTTAGCTCTTCCTTACTTATTTTGTGTCCTAAATAACACCTTCCAAAATATTCCGTTTTAGCACCTTCACTAGGCAAAATGCAGGTTGCAGCATGCCTCATCTGGAACAACACAGGCACATCTCAGCCTAACATTGTGTAGGGTGTTTGGTAGAGAAAGTGGCTGCAACTCCTAGAGGAGGAGAAGCCCTGGTCTCCTCTATGTTTCCTGGTACGGTTTCCCTATCCAGAAAGCAGTTTCACCATGTCCTTGCATGCGTCTGTTATGACTGAATCCCTTTTGCCACAAGAAAGATGGGAAGAAACCAGAAGAGAGAGACTAAATATGAGGAAGCTTCCCAGCCACCTGCATTTCTCTTCTGTCCCTGGTGTTACTTCTGGCTTTATGCAAGTGCTACTTCCAGTTAGATTGGATTATTTCCCTTCCCCCAATGCTTCTTTGGTTTGGCCAGGACACTAAAAATTCAGTATTAACACAGCTTTAGTCATTAATCAAGGTAACCTTTTTTTGCTTTCCAAAGTTTCTCATGTTCTTATCTTTGCATAATTGAGCATTTACATTTCAGAAGAGCATCACCTGAGGGAATGGGGGCAGATTTTGAAAGGTTTGAGGTCTTCGCCCTGCCCCCCCCCCCTTAAGTTCCAAGTTAAAAAAAAAAAGGAGGAAAAAAAAAAAAAGAAACTTTGAAAGGGGATGAAGTTAAATTACCAAAGCCTTAGGGCAGAGTAACTGATAATGTGTAAGAGTTTCTCCCATTCACCACAGAAACTAACTTTTCACATGACAGGAAATCAACAAGTAATAAAGTTATAACATTTTGTTCTTATGTAGGAGTGTCTTATCAACAGACACCAAACTGCCTCCCAAGCCTTTTTTTTTTTTTT
>VYZT01047100.1:32070-102108 GCA_013400735.1 Pomatostomus ruficeps
TACTTTCCAAGGCAAAGACAACTGTAGATTTTCTGAACACTTGTGTTGGAAAATACCACCTCATCAGATCTGGCCATTTCAATTAGAAGTCACAGTTTTGAGCAAACTGCCCAGTCACAGGCATGGTCTTAGCAGAGCCCTCTTTTCTTGGGCAGGATGCTTCATGTGCAGGTGTTTTGGTCTGCCAGAGCCTCAGGCAACTTTACCTGCCAGGTCTTACTTTAACCAGGGATTATTTCACAACCCAAAGGCTCTACAAGCCCCCAAAGCAGTGCAGTCACACCCTGCATGTCCCTAAAGCTGGGAACAACACTGAGCTTTTGGCAGAGCCCAAATCATGACCAGAATAAAGCAGTACAAGCAGATCAGTGAGCCAATTACCTTGTCTGTATACTTTGCACAAGTGTAACAAGCACACTGTTTCTGAAAAAATTTTGCTGCTTAAGGCTGAACTTGTTTCTTCCCATAAAAGAATTGTACTTAATATTAGTTTCTTCTACAAAAACACTTTTATACTCCCTCTTTGCACAGACCAATAAGAAATTCTCTTGCTTACAGAAAGAAGAGAAATTAGAGTAGGACAGTTAGGAAAGCAGGGAACAAATACCACAACAGTTGTCTAATGGCCCCATATTATCACTATCCTGAAAAAAGTCATAACATCAAAAATCCTACTTCCAAACAGGAGTCACATAAATTCACTCTCAATGATGTGGCTATTTTTTTATGGGATATTTGTTATTTTAGGCTTGATTTTCATGGAGGAAAGCAATGCTGTTGGAAACACAATTTAATGTAAACATCTACAGAATCAAGAAAACAATTCAGCTGTAAAAACCTGACTGCTGGGACCAAGAAAATGTCGAAGGCATTGAAGAGAATCAAAAGTAGTTAGTAAGACAAGGAACCCCCTTTCTTTTTCTTTTTTTTCCCCCACACAAATTACAGAATATTAGAAAAGTATTATGGCAACACTTTGATGTCAGGAGTCAATTTGAGGCAGCCCAGAATAGAGGTCATGTCCACAAGACTTTGTCCCCAGTACTGCTAAGATTTCCCTTGAACTGGAAGGAGAGATGTCTCTCAACAAAAACAAGTGCAGAAACATGCTATGGCAGCAAGGTAAGCGTTTTACAGCTCAAACAGACACACAATGCCTAAACCCAGCTTCACCCAGACAGCTCTCCAGACAGTATCCCATTACAGGTACTGAAACCTCAGATCAATCCCCACACAAACCCTTCTTAATGCACAAATCAGTCGGTGTCCCAGGCCCCCAAGTCCCTTCCAGAGGGCTGGGATGTGCTTATATCGACTGGGGTTAACTAAGCAATAATCCTGATCCCAGTCAGACGTTCATTATCCAAATAATATTTTCAAGCAATAAGGAAGTCCGCAACACCAAATGGTCTCTCTAGCGACCCAAACAGGACTGGTTCCAATTTAAATCCTGAAATTCTGGCACTGCCTGTGCCAGCGCCTTCTAAAAAGAAACTATGAAAAGAGAGAATTTTCTTTCTGATCCACAAATATTTATTCACAACTTTGTTGCTGCATTTTGCAGTTTCTACAGAGACTTTGTTTCTTAGCACACCTTTTTTCAGAAAGTTTAGGAAATAGAAAAAAGTCAAAGTTTGATCTGGTTTGTATTTGTTTTGAAGACAGTTACAAAAACAACCGAACATACAAACACACAAAAATTTTCAGAACATCCCAAGCACCATTACTGTCTCTATTTCCTCTAAAGCATACAAGAACCGATTCAATTTTGTTTTCATTCTACATCTTGCAACACTTGGGCTATGCTTTTATTCAGAAATAAAATTTACTGAGCATTGGAAGATTAGGAAAAAGCAAGATGTGCTTAACACTTGCTGCACTTCATTGAAAATGTAGAACAAGCAAGGCTTAGCTTAGCTCTAAAACTAATAAATACTTTAGTTGTTTTGTGTTATGGGTAGTGTTCAGTGGCTTGCATGACTAATTAAACAATCTTGAGTTTGCTTTGAAGGCTAAGCCATCCTTAATGGCTTTAAATTACATTCTATCAAGCTAAGCTTAGAATTAAAATCCTCATCTGTAATAAGGAATTCCACTGTGCATAAATGCTAGTAGAGAGCTGTATTGGAAAGTTTAATAATCTAGATGGTTTCTGGCCCTCACAGCGTAAGGAGAAATCTTATCACTCTCATAGCATTGGGAGGTGAAGCTCCCCAGGGAAGACACAGAAAGAGAAGTGTTTTGGGTGGATTTTTGCATAAGATGGTAATTCAAGGAGGAGAGAAAGGTGTAAGTGGGGTTGGGGAGCAAAGGCAGATGGTCAGGGAGGAGAGCTGTGAAAAAGGACCACATAACAAGAACTATCACTGCTTCTTATAGATTGCCATCACTGGGGAAGCTCAACTCTAATCCATTGCTACCCAGTCCTGGAAGCAGTCACCAGCACATCCTACATTCACTTTCGTGTACAGAATCATAAAGGAATAGTTTGAAATCACAGTTCCTCCTCTGTATGCAAGACTCAGGTGTTCATTTTCTCTAAACAAGCACACCAACAGCAGTATTTTTTCCATCTACAAGCACACAGAAGTCACCCGTAGGCACACAGGGAGCCGCTGCCCAGAGCACAGTCAGGCACAGAAACACCACACAGAGCAAGGATGGCATTTTGCTGCGAAGGTTTTGTGCCACAGTCACAGACTATGCCTGCAACCCCACTTGGTGGGAGGGGGAGCAAATAGCTGTGTGCAGTAAAAACACATGCTGCAGCTTGGTCTGATCAGTGCCAGAAGCAGATGCCCCTCACATGAGTTGTCTCCCATGCCACTTCTTCAGGATGAGAATAACCCACACCTGCTGCAACAAGTACGTCAAGGACCCTCTTCTGAGCAAGGCAGTTTTGATCCCCAAGCCATCTGAAGTCAGTGGAGGCATTCCAAAAGTGCAAATGTTTTCAGAAGTGGATGTTTTTTCCCTGTTCAAATAATCAACCCATCTTTTTCATTCATCCAACAGGACAGGGACTGAGCCTGGCTTAAGAGAGGCATAACCCACCACTCATCCTTTTGGCTGCTGCCTGCAGCACATGTGGTGCACTCAGTCCTTTTGAGTCACTGCCCATTAAACAATTGTTCCTCCTTCTCTTTCATTAAAACCATCCTCAAAATCCTGCCCAGCATCTCCCTGCAGTTAAGTTGATTTTTCTGTGGTGTCTGTATGCATGGAGGGAGAACCCTTTTTTCCATGATTACTTTCCCCACTGATCTGGTGGTTGAGAAATACCATATGTTTTCACTGTTTGCCTTTACTTTTAGCTCTTCAACAAATGAAAATGTGAAGCCATCCATGCCTTCTCTGGCACGGCTCTGCCTTGCTTTCTTTCCCCACTTAACGGACTCATTCATGTGTAGGAGACTTCTGATCCAGGGTTTAGATATTCATCCCTCTTTTACATAACTATAAGCAATGGCAGGTACTCTTGTAAACTACAGCCGGGTCTTTTCTCCTGTGCACAACAAGCAGAGAAGTCTTAAGCCATCAACAACTGTCCTCTGCTTCCAGGTGCCCCTTTGCAAAATATGCCACTGACAGAGAAAGAGAGGGGAAAGGAAAAAAAATAAAAGCCTGGTGACTACCTGAGGGTGGAAGTTGGTTTCAGTGCCTTTCACATTCAAAGAAATTAAATCCCACAGTTCCTACTTCCATGGTAGAATCCCTGTTATCCCCAAACAGGCAAGAGACAGGCCCAAGGAATCCCTGAAGGGGTAACCTGTATTACTGGGCCATGGAAACACCTTGGAAGGCTGTTCCAGAGTTTTCCACTTCACAACATAAAATTCAATTAAGTAGGAATGGAGATTATCAGATATAAAAATATTTAGCACTGAATACATTAAGCTAGTGACTTATTTTAGTTATTGCAATCACTAAATGCATTTTCAGGTCTCAAGGAAATCCATCCTATCCACAGCTCCACTTTGTGGAAGGCAAGAAGTTCCCTGTATGTACACTTCATATTTCTCCCAATTCACCCCTTCAGGAGGAAGCAAGCAGCCTTCACACACACTATCTGTGCAGGAACACCCAAGCAGCCACCCAGCACAAGAAATTAAAGTTACTTACCACATGGCTTCAAATTTCCAGCAAGCCCACCTCTGAAGAACATGCCTGTGCTCTACCACAACACATTCCAGTGCATGGCTGTGGGACAGCACTGAGACTTTAAAGGCTCTGAACAGTCTATGGTCTCTTGTCCTCTCCAGAAACTGCAAGAGTCTCACCAGACAGTCAATAATGTGGACCATGTTTGCTTCCACAAATGATTCATTCAGGATATTAGTGCACCCTAAAGCCACCACAGAGGTCTGCTCTAGAGTTTAGCTCGATAACACTCCAAACCACAAAAGAAAAAGGCATGTGAAAAGGAAGTGGAAATAAAAGGAAAGGGAGTGGAAAGAAAAGCCACTAAGTAGCCACAGGTTCTGCCATCGCTGCGGCAGCTGACTGCAGTGAATGGGAGGCAACCCTGCCTGTCACCTGGGCAGCCTCCACATGCTCACCTGGAGAGGATCTCAGCTCAAATACACTTCCCCCCATCCATTCCTTACTGTCAAATTCATATTTAATCCCCTTAACACCGGGGCATGGAGCTAAAGCTCTTGTAGCCCCTGAGCAGCACTTTCTAAGAGAAATCAGCATGTTACCTTCCACTACACAGCAAGAAAAAGAAACAGAAAATAAATGGTGTTATTAGATATGGATTTACCTAAGGAAAATATTTTTAGAATCTGAACAAACCCCCTACAGTTCTGTGCTGTGGATGGTACAATAATAAAAAATGTTATTGGATATAAAGGAAAGTTATGACACTATAATGTAACACAGACAAGTGAGAAGATGTATCAGTCATTATCGAGAATATAGAGGACTCTTGTTGCTTCATTTTTCATTAGTAATTTAATGTACTTACAATGCTACATGATAAAAAGTGAAAAGAAACAATAAGAAGCGAACACCATCACAACAAACAGAATCTGCAGAATCTGGAGATTTCAGTAAGTTACTTGAGGAAAAATATCCAAGATCCCTCGAGAACTGAGTAACATCCCTTAACATCCAATAAAATATCTAATAGCAGAAACATAAAAGACATGTTAAAAGAACATTTTAATAAACACAAATTAAGAAATACATTTCTTTACATATTATAGTTGTGCTCTAGGAAATTATTTCATAGAGTGAAAAAATCATTTTATCTAAGAAAGGATGCTTTGCAAATGTTAGCTCAGCAATCCCACTCCTGTGGTTCAATACAAACAGTTCATTCTGCATTCTCTCATGAAGCCTTATGAATCTCATGAAACCAAGACCCTTACAGTCTTGCAGTATATTTTCTCATAGCCATGGAAATGACAAATAATCCCATGCAAGTAAATGAACTTACACCACGGTAAACCTGGCATGAGAGGATAATCACACCTTGCATTGTTTGCTGGGAAAACAGTTCCTTAGTGGGGTGTATTCACCGGGCAGCAAATACGAGTCAAAGCCACTTTGAGCTTAGTGGTTGAGCTTAGGTCAAACAGATTTCTAAGAATGGCTAAAATATACTGTCATAAGAGCCCATTTAGCCACAAGTCAGCTAGTAGCAATACTTTAAAAAAACAGTCTGAGGGATAGAGCAGGGAAGCCTGACCAAGACCACGGTGAAATACAGCTGTAAGTTGTCTTACAAGTGTGTAAGACACTCATTATTTTTTTCATTCCAAGTGAGAGTCACTGGGTATCATAAGTTTTTTAAAAGTCTAAATTAAGCTTTGTGAACTTCTATTTTTGTCAATGTTTTGCCCTGTATCTCAGAGAATAATATATACCGGTAAATTTAGGTGAACCCACAGACACCTTTCAATGATGCTTGGGTATCAAATGTTCCACTATCATCTTCAAAATCTCACCAATAAACAAGCATGTTTGAACATTGGCTCACAAAATCGAAAACGCAGAAATCCTCAGCAGAAACCACTACATAACTAGGCAGAAATGCTGCCTACTTGTACCTATGGAAACTGGCTGGGAGGAGATAGAAGATACTGTGTTAATACAAATGAAGGAAAAATCTATTTGGCTGCAAAGTTATCCTCACCAGTAATATTTCCTTCAAAGTAGAAACTTTCCCACAGCTGTTTTGACCAGCTTGTGCTCCGTTCCTGTGTCTGTAAATTGTAATTAAAGATACGGGCTTGGAGAAAACAACGGATCTGATTAAAAGTAACAGAAGGGAATGGAGGGGGGTAGGTTTGATGGGATACTAATGGGGGCATATATTGAAAATAAACAGTAAAAATACTTTCAGATGCATAGTATTTTCTAATGGAATCAGCTTCTCTTCATGCTCCTCATACTAAGAAAAAAGTTCTTTCTTAATAAAAAGGAAATCTGGGAAGGGTTCCCTAAATTACCTGTAGCAGAGGCAAAAGCCATTGTTTTCCTTGATAACTTTGGACGTGTATTTGCCACCAGTTTCTAATGTTGCATTTCACAGCATCTTGGGACACCTGAAGCTTGTAATATTCAGGTGGTAGATGCAAACCATCTGTCTCCTTTTCAAAGAGTGAAGCTTTCACTCAAAAATTCTCTCCCTCCTCTTTCTCACACACTGAGGTAAATTTTCACCACCTGAGTTTTGCTGCTTCTTTTTTTTTTTTTTTTTCTTTTTTTGGCTTTATGAGCTGTGTCATCTGTAACTGAATGCCATCAAGTATCACTTAAGCCTGTTTCCACAATAAGGGAATATTGGAAGTAAAAAGTGCTCAAGAAATGCTTATTTCTGGTCCCCTTAGTAATGCAGAGCTTGATTTGCAGCTGTGGCAAACAGGAAAATTTCTGGCTGGAGTCCATGGGAACTATGCTTGCTCAGCATCCCTGAAAAATCATACTTTGGGTATCTTGGGTTGAAACACACAAATGGAGGCAGCAGCCTCTGTTTTTGAAAATTATGTGCATTTAAGATTGTGCATTAAGATTGCATTTATGTGCATTTAAGATTGAAAATTTTCACTCTTGTCTTGCCATAAAAGAAAAATTTCTCCAGAGAGTTTTACAGTATCTTATCAGATGTTTGGTATTTAGGAAAGGTGAAGAAAAAAAAAACCACCGACTACAATAGAATATTGGGTCCTTTAATTCTCTTGGAAATGCATGTGGAAAAGATAACATTAAATGAATCTCACTGGGCAGTGCATATATTTGGTAAAATCTATTTTAAAGATGGATTTAATTGACAAGCCTATCACTATTTAAAAAAAGAATGAAAAACATATGAAACCAGACATTTTTGTTGAACTATTAAGTGTGAATTCATAGCTGTACATAGTGCCTGTGTATGCACAGTTCATTAACTGCACAGCTATTTGGTCCAAGGCACTTACAGGCTTTTCTGTGGAAATTTGAAGAGAAGGAACTTATGAAACCTATTGGGTTTACAAAGTAGTGAGCAGAGCTTTTAGATACAGCCAACTGCTCAGGCTCAGACTAAACTCCCTGAAGTGTGTTTGTAAATCCCCACTAGGTATGGAGAGATAAGCTGTTGAGGTTCCTCTAGCAACATCTGTGGGACTTTCTGTGTCACACAAAGCTTTCGGTTGTGGGTGAAGGGCTAAGCAGCTAATTGACAGTAAGGTGAGGTTCTTCTTGTCACCATAAAAAGGAAAAAAATTGCAAAATTAACACCAGTGAAAAGTGAAGGCTACAAAAGAATTACATGTTTGTAAGTCAGTAATTAGCAGGTTCACGGTGTGTGTTTGCGGGGGGGTTCTGTTTTAAAATGAAATTACTGTGCTTTGCTTACTGCTCTCGCTTCATCTCCCATGCAGCTCTGGCTAAGGTGCTATCCCACAGGATTTCCTGGTCCTGGCAGTGCATTTTATGGGGCAGGGGAATCCTCTGGCAGGACACAGAGAGCAGATGAGCAGCAGTTACACCTGATGGCCCCTTCACTCCAAACCCTGACCTCCCCATATGAAAAACAGTGTAGAAGGAGCGGGCTGAACAAGGTGCTCTCCCACCCTCCTGCCTGCCCCTTCCTCACAAAGTACTTCACTGTAGAGTAAACATGCTGTAAACAGTAAAAAATGTTCATCTGTAAAAAGCAGCTTAAATTTAGCCACAACTGCAGGTTTGAGCCAATTCCTGAGGGAGCTGGAGTAGAGGGAATGGCACAAAACTTGGATACCACCAGTGGTAGCACTGGGTTCAGGTTGACCATGCAAGAGGAGTTTTTCTCCCACTGGTGTGTCATCAGTATTCCTGGCATATCCAAAACCTGAAAGGGGACAGCCAGGGCAGGAAAGCCAGGCTACCCTACCAAGCTCTTCTGTAATGCAGAATGCCCTCTTGAGGCAGGGTGTCCTGAGGAAAAAGACCATGTGCTACAAGTGTGAAACTGCATCTGAACCACCTTGAATGCATAGGCTTTTCATTTTTAAGGCATGCAGCTGATCCCTGCTTTTGAACACATTCCCATCAGTATTATGGCTGGGAATTGCTAAAAGCAGGTGCCTGTCTACTGACTTTGGGGTGTGCAGGGCTGACAAGTTCTCTGTGACCTGCTCTGTCCCTGTGCCCATGGAACAAGCTCTGGACAGGTGTAACATCAGAAATCCCATGCTTAGTTCTCCTCTGATGGAATTTTCAGCACCCTTGTTGCTCAGCTACTGACAAGATATTTGCTTGTTTACTACATCCATTGTTTCAGAGACAGCATTCATTTCAACTATTTCAGAAATACTAGATTCATTTGAGGCTGGAGCAGCTTCCATAAAGATTGCAGCTAGACCACACATTTACACACAGAAACCAGATTTGTGTTTGGTGTGGATTGTCTGCATGTTTATTACAATGCTCATTTTCTTCTTTGAATAAAAGTGCAGATTTTTTCCTCCATTATTTGCCAGCGCTATTAACCAGCCTCATTCTTTCCTTTGGTTGTATAATCTGTGTCCTTCTCTGATCTTCTCCAAAGTAAACAAGTCATTTCTGAGTCCAAGATGCTGTGCCAACACCACCACAATCTTGCCTTTGCAATAACTGTGCCATAAGGAAAGGCACTGCTGGGTCTCCAAGAAGAGACCCTTTTTGGCAGAGGTAGTTCAGTGTTGCTCTTGGGGGCTCGCAGCACTGCTGTTTACCCTGGCTAAGCTCCTACCCTGACTCCTTAAGCACACAGTGGGGTATTCAGTGCCCAGGACGACCATGTCCACACAGAGAGGAAGGGCTCTCTCCTCTACCACAGACCCTAGGCCTGGGAGCTGGGTGCTGGGAGCTGGCACCTGGGGGCTGCTGGCACATGGGGGGATGAGGAGTGTGCATTGAGTAGGGCCCTTGGAGCATGAGTCAGGCAAGCGAAGTAGGAGGCTCTGCAGGGGGTTGCAGAAGCTGGTTTTAATGGACTTTGTGGAGGCTGAGAGCCGGTGTGGCTGCCTGTGTAAACACAGCCTGTAATACCACTGATGTAAAACTCGTGTTGTGAGACAAGAGTGAAATGCTTTTTATTCCCCCAGTACCTTGTTCAGAGCTTTATCAGGCACATGAATCAGATCTCAGTCTCCTAATGTCACAAGCATTTAGCCAAATCTCCCACTGTTCCCCAGTGCGGGCAGAGCAAGAAAGCAGTGTATCAGCTCCTGCCTACCCTTCCCTATACTTTTGTTGGGGTTGGAGGAGCCACCAGAATGCTATTTACTCCCACTGCAGCTGCCACGTGCCATGAATGGGCTCATAGTTGTAGCAGGAGAGATCTATCCTAGGGAAGCGCATGCAGCTTCATGGGGCTGATTTGGGGAGTGCTGACAGTTTTCAATCTGCACCTGCTTCACTGACCGGATATTGGAGTCACGTTGATCAGGTGTGGAGTGATTCCTTCACATTGCTGATAGTCCTCAGAGTCCTGAAACCTGAGAAATTTGGGAACTTTCTGGGGTGATTTTGGTGGACCATTCTTCTGGATCCAAGAGGGGACACTGTCAAGAGGTACCATGATGTGTGAGAACAGATGAAATGAGGAGGAATGTTTGTTTCCAGACATTTTTCATGAACAAATGCATTGAAGGACATATTTTTAACTATGAGAAACTTCTGCTTTGAGCTGTGCCATGTTGCCTGCTGTATTCCAGGT
The DNA here is from genome assembly GCA_013400735.1 of Pomatostomus ruficeps. Classification (NCBI taxonomy): domain Eukaryota; kingdom Metazoa; phylum Chordata; class Aves; order Passeriformes; family Timaliidae; genus Pomatostomus; species Pomatostomus ruficeps. The sequence goes on from VYZT01047100.1 coordinate 42,242, forward strand.
GTCCTGTTCGTTGGTGGATTTCTTCAAAAGTGGGGTTACTCTCTTGCCCCACAGGGACTCAGCCTGTTGTCTTCCATCAGCCTCCCACCAGGCAAAAGCCCCCACTGCAACTACGTCCTGGGAGAGCTTGAACATTTCAGCAAGGCTTGCGGAGGCATATTTCTGGAAGGACAATTAAGCTGTTATTTATGATACACCATGTGCAGTAGCAAAACTGATGTCCTTTGCCACCACTGTTGTGAAGGTTTACTGACAGGGCTTGGTAACACTAACTGAGGTGAGGAAACCTAGTCCTGAACCTTGTGGGCAGGCTAAAATGATCAGGGTTTATGGCTCACAGGTTTATTCACTGTTGATTCCAATTATGGATGTTAAAAAGGGACACTAAGGAAGCACTGTGGCTATGGATCTTCTTTCAGGGACAGGAATAAAAAAAAAAAAAAAATTTAAATGGTACCACGCAGGTGAGTCTTAAAACAAAAGACATGATTTCTCTTAGTAAAATACTCCATTTCCACTCTGTAGATTGATACTACTATATGTGTAGCTCAAAGCCACTTGTGCCTTACTCACTCTTTAGATAGACAGATAAAATTCCAATTCATTTCAACTGAAGGGTTTCTATTTAAGTGCCTTTGGTATAGTCAGTCTATTAAAATGGGAGGTGTTCATTTTCCAGTAATCACTATACTTTTTTTCTCTTCCTATCTCCCATTTGAAAGGACAGCCTCATCCTGCATGGTTAAAATGTAGTAATGCATTTAATGCCAGGCCGTGATTTTAGACCTCCAGCTGTTTTACTGGTTGTGTAAGTAAAAATAAGATAATGTTATGCTTGGTAACCATGGTTTTGTAGGCATTCACATTTTACAAATCACTGCACAGTATGCAAACCATTATATATATATTTAAAATGTTTAAAATCAAGACTACCAGGAGTCTACCACTTCCATTATTTAAGGAGGGGGACTGCTAGACTGTGAAGAGTGATATATTCTATCAAGCTACTCAGCAGAGTTATATTATCAGTGCAAATTATGTGAAAATATGTGCTTCAGCAAGACAAGAAAGGAGTATTCTCTGCTATAAAAAGTGCACTGTGGGAAGCTAGATGGAGTCATTGGTTTGGTGTAATATATGAGTAAAATCTTATTTCTTCAAATAACAAAAAAGGGAAAAAAACAGAGCAGAGAGAAAGGAACCATGAAGTACTTGGCTATTCCCTCCCTCTACTAAAACCTGTTTCTGCTTATAACAAAGGAATTGAAACTTATCTCCCACAGTTGTATCCAGGTGTAACTACTCATCTGAGCACAGATCTCCCTGATTTATATGGGCAGGAGCAAAAGCAAAACCAGGGTCAGGAAGAAGCAGCTTATTGATTTGTTCCGTGCGCGCAGACAAAAATATTATGCCTTGCCAGCATGATCATAGGCATGTAGTTAAATCCAAGCAAACCTTAACTGGAATACATCTTTGTAAGAAAACACTGGTAAGTGGAGCTATTGACAGCTGCATTTTCAAGAGCATCTGCTTTCAGGAACAGCAGCCACTCTGAACAAATGTTTCTGAAGGCAGATTGTGCTGCTCTGATTAGGAGGGCAGGCAAAGATAACGGATAGTGTTTGGCTGCACCTGGAATTGCCTTTAAAGTTCAGCACGAAATTCGTAGCAGAAGTAAGAAAAAAAATGGCCTCTTCTTGTGCTGTAATTTTTCAGAGAATGCACATGTAGTATTCTGGACAGTGTGAGCTCTTAATTTAATTTTAATTAAAAAATGGTAAGTATTACACAGTACAGACAGACCTGATTAATCGGGGTGGAGCTGGTTTATTTGTATGTTTGGGAATAAAAGTGGTTTGGTTATTAATCAGGGATGCTGTATGTATTTATTTTAGGTATTTATTCAGATTGGTCTCTGTTTGCCAGCCTCCAGCATCCAAAAACATCCATCAGAGCAAAATTGCAGCTCTGGTTTCCAAAAAAAAAAAAAAATAGGAAAGAAAGAGAAAAATGTTCTTTTTCAAGCCACGGTCTTTGTGTTCTTTGTTCTTTCCATCTTCAGGATGAATTTGGGTTAACTTCAGAGCTCTTTCTTCACCACTGAAAGGAACAGAAACCAACATGCCCCCTTCCACCATCCAATTAAATGAAAAAAACCAACCCAAAGTCTGAAGTTTAAGCTAATAACCCAGCTTCATGAATGGGAGTGGTAATTAAAACTCTGACTACACCAAGAAGTTCATAAGTGAATGGTGGCAACACTAGCTTTAATAACATCTCCTAACTCATGCCCAGAAGGTCCCACAAAACTTATTATAGCCCAAGAGCTCCACAAATGTATTCTGCCAATAGTGCATTACCTATTTGAAGGACGATTTCAACAGTGTAAGGAGCCACTTGTTTAGCTTTAAATCAGGAAAATAGCCAACTGCTGCTCTTCATCAGAGAAGGAGTTTCATCCCTATGTCCTGTTCATCTCCCATTTCCTTGGGAAACAAAAGATGGACAGTACACATAGAGTTCTCCTGAAACACTCTTGTTGCCTCTTGTGCAATCTGTAGGCAGCCTCCTTCCCCCAGCAAAAAATATCTGACACAGGAAAGAAATGTTTCAGCAGCCTGAGCCAAAAGGGAGAAGGGAGGGGTTTAGCCTGACATGGCAAAGTGGGAACAGATAACCTATTTTCATGAGGACAATCCCCAGTGGTCCTGTATCATTGGGGTTTTTGTTATTTACTTCCCTGGATTAATGCATTCAACTATGAAGATATGCATCTTGAAATATTTTTCTTCACAGTGAACAATCCAGAAGTGTCACATAAGGAAAACCATATATACATCTGAATTCAAATTCTGACTTTCTTTGTGTTTTGACCACAAAATCTTAATTTCAAAAACCACACACTATTCATTCTGCTGGAAATATCCTAGAAATACTTTAATAATAGTTTTCACACACTACATCTGTGAAAACCTGTTATACAAGTTTTATTTCCTTTTAACAGACATCTAACAACTTTGTTCAACAAATGCACCCACACAGGGCAGGATTTTATCTATATGCTTTGCATTCATGAATTCCCTAGAATAATAGGAAACAGCTACTTACATAAACAGGCTCACTTTGCCCACACACACTTTTGTGAACAAGTCTGTCTGCAAAGTAAAAATAACAATTTGTCTTTATACAGTATTTTCAACTAGAAAACAATTTGCTGCTTGTAAAGTAGTAGTTGTGCCTTTATGTTTCCTCAGGCTCCTGCAAATACTAAAAAAAAAAAAAAAAATAGAAGTACTGTCATTAGAAAAAGTTCAACCTCTCAGACAAATAACATCTGCTAACAAGATGTCCCTACATTGCAGTTGGGCGCCCACTTCCAAATTCAAACTACCATTGTAAAATCTGTGTATATGCACAAGTTAATGAAAATGTGGTCTTCTGTGTCTGTTTAAACTTCAGTGAGGATCACTTGAGATTACACAGGTTTCCATCTGATGAAACAATGTGGTTGCACCATGTTGTTCTTGCTGTGTTCCAGAGTGAAATGTTTTTGTGTGCCTGAAGAAAGTGAGAAATAAAAATGTGTGCACCGTTTCAGAAAGATATGTCTGAGCTATAAGGGACTCAAATTTGTTCAGTCTTTTACTGGCCCGCAACTCATCACTAGTAATCAGACTAAGTTATGTCATCAATCTCCTTAATTAAGAAAAATAAGATTAAAATGCTGGCTTATGTTTCTGAGTTCTCATGCTTGGGTATCTAGGCAACCTTCAGAGTCCCCAGGGAATCTCTGAGGGCTCCTCCAAGGCTGCTGAAGATGAAGGACCTCTTTAGCTCAGCAGCCTTCTACCTTTGGAGGAATACCTGTGAACAACTTGCAAATTAATTTAATGGAATCATAAAATACCCAGACTGGAAGGGTCCAATTCTTCTTGGTAAAAGCAGTCTACACAAGATAGCCGAGCACTCTGTTCAGCTGAATCTTAAAAGTGACCAATTTTGGGGAATCCACCACTTCTCTGGTAGATTATTCTGATGGCTGATTGTCCTCATTGTTAAAAATTTTCCTCTTGTATCTAACTGGAACTCCCCAGGAACAATTTATACCTATCTTTAATTTATCATCTTTCCATATGACTCCTGGTAAAAAGGGAATCTCGATCTTCTTTGTAGCCACTGGAACAAGGTGATAACATTACTCTGATTTGTCCTCTGAAGCCAATAGAAGGCATGCCACTTATATTGGCTTCAAGAAAGAAAGGAAAACTACTTTCTCCTCTGCTGGAACATGATGTGAATTTGTTACAAAAAGGGTTCTTCTGCACAGGCTTCTGTAGACAAAAGGGCAGCCAGGCTGAACCCCCTGGGTTATATCTGCACTGTGGGCTCTCAGTCAGTGGGAGATGAAGGGGTGGAAATATCACCTGATGTTCCTGAAAAATTTACCTAAAGGGATATCTATCTCCAGGCTAGTCTCCACTCTAAGGACTTTTCTAACTGTCTCAGAAATAATGACAGTAGGAATGTCATCAGTGTACAAAGACAAGTTCACTTTACATGTAACAGGACAGGAGCATGTTGTTAGTTTTCCTCCCCACTAGACACCCCATTTGCTCTGAGATGGCACAGGAGAATGCAGCACAGTGTAGCAGCAGTAGAGTCTGGTGGGGACACCCCCAACAGTGGTTAGTCCATGGCTCTGATTTCCTAGAGACACATAAGGTCACCCCATGGATAGGCATATCTGTCCCCTCATCTTGCAGTCACTTTTGAACCTGCTGAATTGGTTCAGCCAAGCCAAGAGGTAGAGCAAGTGTCCCTAAAAGTTTTATGAAAAGAAGTGGACAAAAAGATGCAAGAACTTCTTAGTGCCAATGAAAGGAAAAGCTGATGATCTCTGTCTCAGCCAGCAGAGGATCCACACAGAAAGAAGCTATGGGAAACTATTTGAGGAGAACTTTACGGTGTAGCTGACTGAGCGCTGGAACAGATTGCCCACAGAGACACTCTGGAGTCTCCCTCACTGGGAATATTCACGAACTGTCTGAATGCAATCCTGTGTGACGTGCTCCAGGATGGCCCTGCAGGGAGGTTGGACCAGATGATCCACTGTGGTCCCTTCAAACTTCACCCACTCTGTGAAACCAGGCTTCATTACTTCTGATACTCATGGAACTATTTGTTTAATAGGTTTTTTATTCACAAAGGATTTCCATGGAAAAGATGAACCCTTCTTTTGCAACATCTTTATGAAATCTTCGCAATGGATGATTGTATTATTTAATGCACTCACATTCAGCAATTTTGGATCCTATGTGTAATATCTTCCCATCAGTCTAGAGACTTGTAGCTTTTTAACTTTGGCTGTTGCTAATCCATCAGCTGTCTGAAGCAGTCAGCTCTGATTTGTTCTTTTTGTCTTCAGTGCTAACAACTGGGTCTGTTCTAAATATTGAGATTTACCAGACAGCAAAGCTATCCACAAGCAGGGATGCAGGAGGAAACAGGGTATTTTTAAACATTATTAATTATTATTACCATCATCATTATTATAAGCATTATCCTCATAGAGAAAATCCTACACCATGAAACCCATATTATGCATAAGTACAGGAAATTAACACACCACAGAACACCAATACCTTAATGGTCTAGGTTGCTCTTGTACTGCCCTACTCCACTTCTCTCCCTAAGGGAAAAGTGCTCTAATACAGAAGGGAAAAAGGCAGCAGAGAGTTTTTACCTGGCTATTAGGTCCTGGTATCCCAAAAGGCTGGAAAGAATTTTCTGGGTAAGACGGATGGAGCTGAAGATCAGCTGATCTATGTGAGATGATTCCCAGGTAGTTTGGGAATGTCCTCACCCAAAGTACTTAGTAAAATATTTATAGCCAGAAACAATGGCATCTTCTTACTCTGTATCAATTGTGGCCTCATTTTTTACAAAAGATGAGGAAGAGGTGGATGTGTCCTGAATAAATCACAATATGTTTTGAAATATACAATATAATGAGCTCCACACTCTTTTCAGACACACCCACTTTTGTCTGTGTAGATCACCGAAGCCACAAGAGGAGTTAGTTTTAACCCTCTGCCAGCACTTACCTGGCATGCCCAGCAGAACACTCTGTGGTCCCTCAGGCACAGGAATCCCCTGGGGTAAGGCAATTTTTAGCCAGAGAAGGCTCAGCAAAGGTATTCAAATAGCACAGACCTGCTCAGGGGAGAACCTTGCTCTTTGCCTGGAAGGCTCTTGCGAGACACAGCTAACTGGGTGAGTGAGAGTTACCTCATTCCTGATCTGGGAAAGGTTTTCTAATAAGTGGGAACTGACATGAGCTCTGTGGTGGTAGCAATGAGACTTTGGCAGGCTTGAGCAGGTCCCTCGCTGGCACGCATGCCCTGGTCAGTAGGGATTGCCTCACTCACTGCAGCATAAACCACGGGTGTCCACCTCTCCACCCTCCCACCCAGGCCCTGAAGTAGGCAGAACTGCTGCTTGGTCTGACCTCAGGAGCATCCCTGAAGTGAGGCTTGTGAGGAAACCAGCCAAGGCTGCAATATAGCACGGTGGCAGCTGACCAAAGATTTACATGGCCTTTTAGGGAGCTGCAGAGATCTCGCCTTTCAATACCTCACTTTTGGCATGAAACCACACCTGGTGACATTACTGAACCTGACCAGCAGCATTTGGACGCCTGGGCTGGTTTATGCTCCACCACTCTCCACACTACCAAGGCTGCAAGGTGTAATTGTGGGGACACTGCCCACTCCTCAAGCCATTACCACCTTCAAACCGCAAGGCATCGGAAAACTCCTCTGATGACTCCTTAGTGAAGGCATTGTCATTTGCTGAAGATGGTTTAATAACAGATTTTCCTCACAGCATTCTGGTATATCCTAGTTTTTACTCATTTGGCAGTTCTGGGTATTCTGTAAGGCTTTCTGTGAACGTCACCACCAGGTATAATTTCAAGCAAAGGTTTCAGTATTCCCCACCACCCCATCTTTTGGACCAATCTTCTTCTGAGGCACTGTGGGCAGCTGAGGGGGGACTCTGGGGAGGCTGTCAGCACCCACCCACAGGCTGTAAAACCAGAGCTCTGCAAGACAGGGCCTGTCTGTAAGGTGCTGTTGTGGGTTTCTCACCAGATAAGTGGATTATTACCCTGGCTTGCAGCTGCTCCACAGAAATAGGTCAGCCTCAGCAATAAGCTTTGCCTTCCCCTATTTGGCATCAGAAGCATCCAAGAGGAAAAGGGGCTGCTTACAGGATCTTTGTCCAGGGACCATTAAACTCCTGAACAATAGGTTCCTCTGTCAGTGTCTCCTAAAGAGCACAATGTTCCTAAAGTCAACACCTGTGGTTTTCATTGCATTAGATTTAGGTATGTGTCCCATAGTGGTGAGATATTTTCTGCATCTATACTTGCTCAGCCTCTGCTGAGGAAGTGTGAGGGTAGCACTGATGCCAGGCCTGACAAAATGGGAGAGAGAGAGGCAGAGCCTGGACATAGCTTTGCCTTTCTCAGAGGTGACTCTGAAGCAAAGAAAGAACCCCAGGTGGGTTGGGAGAAGGCTGTTTTGGCCCATGCTGCCCAGCTGTGAGGGCTGCAGCACATTGTGCCTGCTCCATGCAGGAGACAGCACTCTGAAAAAGCTATTGCCCACTGTGGTATTCCTCCAGCTACCCAACTGAATCTTGCAACAAGCTGACACCTCATTTTCTTCTGTTTTTTTTTAATCCACCAGCACTGTAACTGCAGCCAACATCCCAGCACTGACCACTTCCCGTCTGTCTTTGCACACCACAAACTTGCACCTTGAAAGTATGCTTAGCACAGATTTTGAAGCTGGGTTGCAGGTTGAAGTAAAAGGGAGCTGCAGTGTAACATCAGCAATGCAAACTTTAGATCTAAGCATCATGTCAGCTGTGCTTACCATCAGAATAAAACAACCTGTGAAATCAAGGATATGCAACTTAGCTTTGATATGAATATTTCTGCATCCCTCACACCCCTTTCATGCCTTGTAACTCATCTGATGACTTTGCAGCAGAGAGGGCTTCTAAAGTTTTCATCACTGCATTTTTCTTTTCCCTTCTTCCTCTGCCAATCTGGATTGTTGTTAAAATTACTGAAAAATATTAGGATAAAAGCCTTTATATGTTACATTTGGTATGGTTGCAGAAAGACACAGGGAAAGCCTTACAGGAAGCATTCTTCTTACAGGAATTCTAGACCAGGAAATTAGGGTAATTTCCCATTTTTGGAGAGCATGCCCAAATAAACCCTTTTTGCACAGTTAGTTCCCACAGGTGCTTATGCTGGAAGAGCCTCATTGCCGGCTGGTGTAAACTGGCTCAACTCTGTGAATTTTTAAGGAGCTAATCCAGTTTTCCTCAGCTCAGGATCTGTCCCTTGGATGCTCACCCCACATACCTGGGCTGCCCTGTGTGAACAGAGAGGCTTTACACACCGTTCTCCCCAGTGAAACCACACAGGAGGCAGAGGCTGGGAAGGGCATCCTTCCCCACCTGCAGCACAGTGGCAGATCCGCAGATCTCGGTCACTGGGGCCTGCACATGAATTTGCCTCCTGTGAGAGGACATGTGCCGCCTGGCCAACACACACCGCGGTTTTTGGAGCAGCACAGCAAATTTAGAGCAAGGCTCTGCTAAGTTCCCATCTCCATGTCCCAGTAACCACATGCTGGGGACTGTGGGAGAACTGCAGGTGACTGACCCCAAACACTGTGGCAGAAACTCGTCCCCAAACGTAGGCAGCTGAGCGGGGCCCGAGACCAGCTGGAGAAAGGAGATGAAGGAGGGAGGACGGGCTGCAGCAGCCAGGGGAAGCACGCCACAGCCAGCAGCCCGCCAAACAGGTTGCTCTCAATAAAAGTGCTTCACCACTGGATTGAGGTGGTGGATGAATTAATTGTGCCATTTCTATGACATTCTACTGGAGCTTAAACGTATTAGTAACTGTTCATCCCCGAAACAGCTTTTCCCTCCCACACGAGAGGGAAAAATATCCATCTGAATTTTTTAGATTATGTGACAGGCCTGCAAACTGTTGTTAACTTTATCATTTGGGATATGGATTAGACTGCAGCACATTAATTTATCGAGAAGTAAGAGCCGCTTGTTCATCTCTTTTCTGTTATGACATCTGCAGTCAAAGTACAATAGAGGCCAGACAGACAGTGAGTAATAGACTAGAATATGAAGTTTGGAGAGGGGGAAAATGGCAAGGTTTGCTGCAGATAGAATTGAACCCATTAAGCAAAAAATAAAAAAAACAGTCAGTGGTCCTTTAGCAGATATCGCTCTTAATGAAATTGCAGATAATGAAACCTGCCAGTTAAAAGTGATATCAATTCACATCTTTTAAGTCTGGCACAGAAAAGTCAAGCAAAGACCAATCCTGCAATTGAAGACGTTTTGCTGGGGTCCCCAGGACTTTACAGACACCACCCGCTCCCTCACCTCTTCAGCCCCCACCATGGAGGGGACACACGCGTTCATACACACCTTGTCTCTGCCTCAGGGCATGCAGGGTCCTCTCCCATCCTTCACCTTCACTCCTGCATGACAGACCTGCTGCAGGGCCCCATGGCCAACGTGATGGGAAAGGTGAAGGCCTGTGATTTGTGGGCCAAGAGAATGCATGAAACATTAAAAAGAGCCTTGCCGGCATTCTAAATTGTTAATGCAAACTCTCCAGCTCTGCAGAAAAACATATTCCCGTTGTCATTTTCACTCCCCCTTGGCCTCTTAGTCGTCCAATTATGTGAACAGCGACATGTGAACAATTACACGGCACAGAAAGTGTGAAGCTTAGATACTTAAGTTTGGCCCCTTGATGCCAATGGGCAAATCTATTTACATTATCTATATTTAACATGTGAGGGTCAGTGTCCATGAACTTCTAGACTGAACTTGCCAAGTCATGACAGTGTGCTGAGGATATCATCTCACAGCAATTTATAAGTACACATTTTATTTTAACACTTAATGCTAAAAACAAATCATCTACAGGGCGCAGAGCTATCTGCTTTATGTGGGTACCAAACCTCAGTCTTATTTCCCATCTACCCAGGAACCATACCTGCTGTCCCAAATCCTTCAGGATTTCACTCATCAATGTATGCTTGTGTGAGCCTGGACGCAGTAAAATTCAGCACAGGTGGCTAAAAACGGTTTACAAACATTTAGTCAAAATAAATTCAGCTAATTCATGCTGAAGATGTTCCCAGGCACTTTTTAATTCATATTATGTAAACAATCCCAGCAGCAATTTTTTCCTTTGTTCCCATTAATTCATGGGGGGTGTGCGTGCACAAGAGGCAAGGATTTATGTCAGGAGTATTCATATAGTCTCATTGTAAGCTCTTTGGTTTCCCCCTTTCTATTTTAAAAGGTATCCCTGGCCTAGCCTGGCTGCAGACTAATGCTGCACGGGAACAAAGGAGTGGCTGGGTGCTGGATCACGCCATTGTTCTGCCACCCTCAGTGCCCATCCCTGACAGTGACCCAGACCAGCTGCCTCACAGAACAGTGCAAGAAATCACCTATGAACCATCATAGGATGACCTGCCCACAGGAGAACTATTTTCTCACTCCTCGCCAGTTAGCTGTTTCCTAATGCCATGAAGCACGAGAGTTTGCATCCTTTATAGATTTTTTTAATCTTATCTCATGTAATTCTTCTTATCCATACAAATGCCTACCTAGTCTGGTTTGGATCCAGTTAATCTTTTGGACTCAGTGGTGTTTTGTGGTAATAAGTTCCCAGGGTTAATTAGGTGTTATCTAAAAATATTTCCTTGTCGGTTTCAAATGGTTTTTTTTCCTCTTCTGCTTCCTTATTGAGTGACTCTTAATCATTAAATTAAAAAACCTGGCTGAGATCATCTTTTATAGCCTTTCCAATATATCTCACTGTCCATCCAGTTCCTTTCCTTTTACTTGTATCATCCCTGAACAGAAGCAGGAGGTGCCTTTTGGCCTCTTGTGAGGAGCACTTTTCAGGACTAGATCACACCTCTTTTTTATGTATAATACTAACAACCATCCAGGCCGTTCATGCAGTCTGACCCCAAGAGTCTCAGAAACTTTACACTGCCATAAAAAATAGACCAGACAGTCTCCAAAGGCAAAAGCTCACAGAGCTGAGCAATTCAAAACCAATACACCAGGCTGGGCAACACCCACCAAAAGATAGATCATTGATCATTTGGGATCAATCAGCTAAAACCCATCAGAATCAACAAGTTTTCAGGAACTTGCAAAACCAGTGGCCAGAAAGGTAAAGCCATCTCTGCCCATCAATAAATCCAGTGGGCTGGTTCACCCAGCTTTCCTTTGGTCACACAGCCTCACTGGGCCATGTAATTGCCGCCTTATTGGAGAGATATGAGCCTGCCCGTCGAACAGATGCAAGTTTCCCCTGCTCTCATTCAGCTGGGAACCCGCTCGGCAAAGCAGAAATAAATCACGGGGAACTTGCTGTCATTTCTCCACCTTCCCGCACACCCTCCGCCACTGCCGCCTGACTGGCTCGAGCTGGCATAGTTTTTAAATTAAATCTGTGAGATTGGCATCAGCAGCCTTGCCTAATTTTTAGCTAATACCTTGGTGGGTTCTGCATTCGCATCTGGCCGGCGCCGTCACGCTGAGCCTGATGATAACAGGCTGCTGCTCTTTCCGAGCAGGAACCCGGGGTACCGCCACCGACAGCCTGAACAGGGGCTCGTTCCAAGCACAACAGCACATCGCAGCCAGAGAAGGGTCTGCAGCACAGGACTTCTCCCAAGGCATAAAAAAAGGGGGGGAGAGGAAGAGAGGGAGGGAGAGAGAGAGAGAAATGTGTTAACTATGCTAACAGTGCCAAGTAATATGCTTCGTTAAAAATTTAATCACCTGCAAGTGCAAAACAAGTGCAAAGCAATCATGTTGTAATTAGCACAGCAATTAACACCTCCCTTTTCGATAGCACATGCATCCTAGGAAGTGCATGATTGCAAGTGTTTATGCTGCTGACAGACTAAGTTCCTATAGAGAGGAAAAAATTGCTTAAATAGATTTTTTTTTCCCCTCGTCTTTTTGGCATTTGGGCTGTTATGTGTCCATGAAACCCCAGCACCAGCTGCCATGTTGGTTTTGTGTGAGTGCTGCTCCGTTGCATAGCGTAACTAACAGCTCCAGCTTGAACTGGAGCCTCCTGAAAGATGGCTGCAAGCCTCTAGAGCCCCACTCTGAAACAAAGATGTAAGTATGGAAATTACAAGATGATTTTTTGCAGGCTAACACTTGCCAAAAGGGAAGCACCAAGCCTGAACTGAGACTGTACAGTTTGGAATGCGATAGCAAAGGGGACTGAACAAACTGGAGCTGTGGCTTCAGGATGGATCTGCAGCTAAAATACACCAAGCTGCATGGTACTGAGGTCTCGCTTAGACATGTGCCCCCATTCAAATAGCCAGTTCTCCCCAAAGGCTGTGCTGGAAACAATTTGAGCAGTTTGATAAACTGGCAGATGCAGACTTGGCCTGGGAAAACCCCCTGTTGCCAGCTGTGTCCATGTGACTGCTGCTCTTTTACCCACACACTGGGGTGTCCATGCTTGTCCATGAGCTCCTGTTCCTCATCACCCCTAAAAATCCTGAGTTCAACTGTCCCATTCACTGTCCCTCTCCTAGGACTTGTTGCCAGCTCCTTGTGAGGCCACATGAGGAAGGAAAACTGGCTCTCAACATTAGCTTAGAGAAGTTATATAGACTTAATTACTCACATCCCATGAAATACTCTTATTTAGAGGCCATTCAACTTTAATAAGTGGACTGTGTTTGTACTGGGCCAGCACACTCAGCATCCTGGCAGAAACTCAGTGACTCTCGTGGTTGCTCAGTAACTGACAAAAAGCTGGTCTGGGAACTTGGCATCTAAAGCTGAGCACCAACAGGTAAAAGTCATCTTTGGAAACATAAACCATGAGGCCAATCTTGAAGTTCCTTCCCTCCCAGACACTGAGATTGTTGAAAGGTATTTTCATCACATAGTTCAGTATTGGGATTCCTACTTGCTAAGTTAAAAGCCACAAACAACATTACTATCAGGCCCGGGCCAAACAAATAACCCTGCAATAACAGCAGCTCCTGAAAAAGTTACTTCCTTGCTGCATATCCGCAGAAATTTACATTTTACACACCATTAATTCCATGAATTAAGACAAAATTGGAGTACAAATTCAGCAATTACTATAGAGACAAGTAGAAGGCAAGTGAAAACAAAGTTGAGGAAGAGCCATAGTACCTTTGCTATCCCTATGTATTTTGTTATTTCTCATGCTGCTTCTGAACTTAGAGGCCATGTCTGACACAACAGCAGTTTAACTATAATTTCAACACAATTTCTGACAACACTGGGACCCTACATTAATTCCCCTCCCTCCAGCCAGTTGACCTGTGTTTCATTACAGACCTATGGGTTTATTTGAGGTTGTGTTCCCAGCTTCCACTGGCCTGCTTGCACCATTTTCTTCCTCCAGTGAACACTCCATTGGAGCCATAGGCCTTGGAGATGGTTTCATCCCCATCTCTGTTAGGAGGTGAGCACATATTTGTGGTTTTTTGGCACAGTCCCCACAGTGCCTTCCTGTTGTTCAGACTAAACATGAACCTGCCCAATCCTCCTGAATACAGCTCAAGCATCCAGGTTTTGATGCTTTCCATTGGCACTGATGGGCACTTACCTCTAGGACACATTTTACACTACTTTTATAAGTGTATGGTATGGTGTGGGCTGTAGAGTCCTGAAGTGCATCCCCTAGTCCTCCCTGAGGCTGTGCTGGAGAGGAGTGAGAAGTTCTTGGGATCTGTGTTTAAAGGTCTGCCACCAGCTTGGTGAGAGGTTTGGGGTGATTTCCCTGCCTCTGCTAGAGTTCACCTTCTCAAAGCCACACTGCTAAATCATCCCTGCCAGAGACAACTTACCCCCAAGGCTCATAAAAGTACTTCAGAAGAGCAGTTGTGTTTGTACTTGAAATGCATTGAAATAAGCCATGTGTGAGGGTTGGGGGGCAGGGTTCCTGAGGAGAATTCCCACTGGGATACTGACCCAGAGTCCTTATCTCAGATGACAGCACATTTCCAGTGACACAAAGACAACATCATGTGTAATCATATGTACACACAACACGTTTTGCAAGAAGAAGTTCTCATATGGTGTGCAGTCAACACCTACACTAATTAGGCGTGATTGGATTCTGTGGTGTCAAGTCCCCTTCTGAACACTAAAACAGGGTCCATCAAGTCGAGGGAAAAATGTTTGTTCAAGTTACTTGTTAAAGTGTTTGCAGCACAGCAGAAAGTTTAAATAATGGGAGCCCCTGTTCCCTTCAAACCATGAAAAGCTGATAGTTATCACCAATAAAAGTTAGGAAAACCACTGGGAGTGAGGAGAACCTTGCACTCATAGGAAACCACAAGTTTGTGTAACTGTACATATGGTTCAACATATATGCAAAACACATCAGAAATTTCTCATCCTGGGAACAAGCAAAACAGTCTGTGCCCATGGGACGCAAACACAGTGGGGGAAATCCTCTCATGAACAAGGGCCACAGCAGAGAGTGACAGACTGGGACCTATGATCTGCTCAAGGACATGGTTATCAGGAAATTGCCTGGTCCAGGTGTTGCTACTTGGAGTATGGAATCACCCAATGGCTTTGTTTGAGTCTAAAAATAAAAAAAAAAAAAAAAAATCAAAAAGAAATCTGTGGCTTTATCAACTAGGAGCAGCATAGCCTACAGCCTGGACCAATCTCTTGTGAGTAGTTCCTCACGAGATCAGTCTTTATAAAGCAGAAATAGTCCTCAAATGGACAAGCACCATGGCCAAGCTTCACCAGCAGAATTCAGCTATTCCCAGTGCCCTTGTTCCCTGAACTGTCCAGGCAAGTCAAGAGCACCACTACATCCCTCAAAGATGACTGGGTCATAGTTCTCTGTGTCACTTCATAGATGTTGTGCTCACGGCTTTCAGAGAGGTGAATGTGGGTGGTGAAAATTCGCAGGGAGTTGTACAGCTTTTTCAATTAGCAAGGCATACACCTTAAAAATAACAGATCACATGGGGAGGAAAGTACAAAAGCAGTGAAAGGAGGTAAGAAGACCCAGTGTACCTGAGCTGCATGTACAAAAGGCTTGGGAGGTATTTAGGAAGGCTAAAATCCTGCTTCATTGACCTACAGAGAAAATTTTACTGGGTTTTGGGGGTTTTTTTGTACTATGACCATGAATAAGACTTCAAAGTCTGTGGCTTCTCTCCCTCTTAGTGGGAGTTTGGTGAGAGTAAGAATCCCACCCCTCACTAATAACCCACCTAAATTTGACAGATACTTCTCTCCCACGACTGGGGAGGATAACCTTTCTCACTGATATTTCTGAGTCTGGAATAAAAGAGAGTGAAAAACACAGAGAAAGAAAAAAAAAAATCTGAATTCCCACTCATTTTGCATATCCAGGTTCCCAGGCACCAATCCCTTTTTACTAAAGTGGGGGGAGAAATATATTTAATAAAGATCTGGCAGGAGTATGATGAAATAATGAGTAGGATGAGACCATGTTACATAAATTGGCAAAGCTCCAGCTTGTAAATGATTAAAACAAAAGAAAAAGGGAGTTTCCATGAAGACTAACGTAAAAAGCATTTTATAATCAAAAGGCCTGAAACTATGGGGGCTGATGGGAATGTCTAGCAAAACAAGCCTGTTCTGAAGCTTCCAGATGATACATGGAAACTTAATCAGCTCATCTCAGTCAACCTTAAATCAAAGAAAAGACTGATTGGAGGTTCAAAGGGAAAAGTGGGTTTGTGGCTTAAGAACAAGAGCAGGACACTTTCCTGATTCTGCCACAGATTTCCTTTGAGATCTTGGGTAAGTCACTTACTTGTGCAATATTAAATTTCATAGTTATTTGGTACAGTAGTTTTCCTTATATGCATATTACAGTTTGTCTCTGGAAGTGGGCTACTGCATTTATTTTCCTGGCTCTTTACACCTGCCCATACCATCCACACAGCACTGTTTCTAACAAGCAAACCTTCAAATTTCTTACAATAATTTTTTTCTCTCTAAAATGTGGAGAATCCCCATATACCTTTACAGCAGTGCTGTCATGCTGAATTAGTGGATAATATTTCTAAAGATCTTTGAGTAGAAAACATCATGGAAGTGGGTCCATTCTCTGTAATTTACTGCTAGGAAATTAACAGCAAGTGCTTTTCTCTCAGGTAGACCAAAAAAAAAGAAAGAAAGAAAAAAGGAAGCTTAAATGGTTGCAATCTCTCTGCTGTTAAGAAAAGTATCCTTTTGCAGTTATCCAGCAACTCTTGCTTCATCTTTAACCAAAGCCAAAATTCAGACACATTAAAACTGAAAATTATAACATCAAGAGAGGCACAGATCTAATTTATGTTGGAAAAGAAAATTTGTTACTCAAAATCAAATGCTAATTGGCTGCAGCCCTTTAAACTATGCAAGCTAAGAGGCTGTGGAGAACATACAGGTCTTCAAGGGGAGTTTGCTAACCAGATGCAGTTAGAGCCCAACCTTAATGTCTTTTTATCTTCCAGGTTCACAAGTGTATGTGTGCATGTGTGCACATTTCTGAAAGTTTGTTCCTCTGTACACTGAAAATTCAGATGAAAGTCAAGAAGAGGAAAGTTAGATCAGGGGATGAAGACTTCTTTATACTGCTTCCAAGCTCTGCCCTGATGCATTGTGTAACCTTGGGCAAGTCATTTAACTTGTCTTGCTCATCCATCAGATAGAAAGATGATGCTTATCTGTTGCATGAAAATGAGTTAATTGCTGTTTGCCAACTGCTTTCATCTCTTTGGATGAATCAGATTGAGGCCATATATGTGAGTGTATATAATTTTGCATGTGTATTTTTATTTGGAGCTTGCTTATGTCTTGGAGCACAGCTTCTTCAGGTCAACACTGGTTATCTGCTTGGCAGGGAGCCTTTATTGTACATTTCTGATGTAATGCAAATCATAGCAATGAGAAACACATAAGTGAAAGGTATTACACTTATCATCATCATTAGCTGTTGTTGTTGTTGTTATTGCTGTTGTTATTATTATTATCATTATAGTCTCACACTTGGATGCAGAGATAGGACCACTTTAAAAAAATATGGCCCCAAGAAAGAAGTCTTCTGTTCTTGGGAATAAGTCTAAAAATAAAAGGAATGGGAGAGGCCTAGGCCTGGAGCTGCCTTTACACAAATGTGTTGGTGTAAAGATTCCCAGGGGCATCACCAAATCTCTAAATTCATTTACTTATAGGCTTTGCCACTCAGGAACTGACCTATGCAAGTGCTTGGCCAGTGGGTGGTTCTCACCAAAACAATAAATCTCCTCCCTCGGGGAGGAGTCAGAGCACTTACAACTTGTTTGATTTTAGAAAACAGATGGAAATTGGTGTGAGAAGCTCAGAGGGAAATAATAAGGAGAAATTTTCTAAACCATAGATACAGCTCTTGAAAGAAGTCCAAGGGCTGTATAACCCTTGGGAGCAAAGCCTGTTCCTCAGCCATCATTGGAGGCGCTATGGACTGTACCTTGTCTGTGACACAGCTGACTCTGCTGCTGAAGGATGTGGAGTTGCCTACAGAGGCCAAAGGGGTCACCATTGCTTTGGCAAGCAGGGCTGGAGCAAGCAGCAGACAACAGCAATCTGATGTGCTTGAAAGGTATGATATTTAATATACGTAAGTGTTAACTATAAAATCTTGTCATTCTTTCATTCAAGGCACTCCACCATCAGAGTTTCTTCAAATGAGGCCAGATTCCCCAGTCCTGTCTGACCCTCACTACCTGTGCCGCTACCTCTGTTGTGTGGTAGCAGTCACCTTTGCTTCTCTGGAGTGGTAGCACCAAAACCACTATCACTGCACTTCCAGGAAAAGCTTTAGCCTTGTGGCAATTCTCATCAGAAAGAGACTCAAGGAGTGAAAGGAACAAAATCCGGATTTGCTAGTGTCTCATGCTCTGCCCCAAGTCCCAGGTTTTCCTTTCTCTGGGGTGCAATCTCCCAGTTTACATCTGAGTTTGAAAGCACTGCAGAAAAGATGTTCCTCCCCATGGGCGGGCTGCAAAGCTTTGGAACATCTGCTCTTTCAGTCTCATGGACTGCAACAACAACACAACATCCTCCATATCCAGGTGCTGGCACATTGTGTCTGGACTCATTCCCAGGCCCCATGGTTGGAGAAACACACATTTTCTACCCAGTGGCTCTTCTAGTTGCTCCTTCCATAGGACTGAAAGGATGGGGAAGGTTTTATCCAGGCTTTCCATGCATGGTGGAATTTTGCCCGTAAGGACTTGTTTTTACTCATCCCACACTTTCGTCACACCAAGTATGAAAGATCTAATAGACTGGGATGCAAATGTTGTTAAAGTGTTAACTTGTGTGATTTTTTTTGTTCTAGATTGCAGTGCTTGTCATTATTTAAGTTAGATTGGTTATCTCATTTTGCTGTTTCACTCTGCTTGCTTTACTTGCTTTTTATTGGTTGACTTATATAAAGACTATGATTAAATTAATAGATTTTTAGAATGTAAATTAGTTTCCAGTAGTGTTTATTAGATACATCCAAAGATAGGGTTTAAATAAAAACACAGCCTGAAATCAGAATTGCAGTGCATTCTAATCTTAATGGGTGGCATGGACCTAACCCACTCTTTGTTAGGTTTGGGTATCTGGAACAACTCTCTTTAGTTCACCTCTGAAAACCACTAGGGCAGATGTTGGCACAAATTAATATTTTTTTCTCTTTCTTACAAGGGCCCAACTTTGTTCTGATACAGACACCTCAGTGAAGTGATTGAGTATTGCCGGCTAAAGAGGACTTATTCACTGTTGTAAAGGCTCCAACAGGAGCACTAATCAAAGACAAACTTTCAGCACAAGTTAAAAAAAGTCCAAAGGAAAGCAGCAGAAATTTTCCATGCTTCCTGTGCCTCCAAATGCCTTCTTACTTGCTAGTACCTTTTGCTCCTGCTTCTTTTTCGTAAAAGATCATTATTAACTGACTCTGTCACATATGCACTTCAGTCTAAACTATTTTTGGCAGAAAACAGGTCAGTAATATTAAAACTGCACCTGTATGTCTCCATATTTGCATGTAGTCATCCACGATTACTGGTGGTCATTCTTGACTCCCTGGAGTTCTTGAGAGTCATGCTCATCTGGCTCTTTTTGCTGGAAGGCATCAGGAAGAAGCAGTCTTCCCAAAGCATCTTGCAATTATTCTCGCTTATTGGTATGATACCAGGTCTGCTGGGATTTCAAGAAGGACCATCCTGGCTTGCCATACAGGACCCCGTCCTCCACAGAATCAGCTCACCAGCTCACAGTGCAACTACTGACATTGAACCCAAAACCATGAAGTCTCTCTTGTGCTTCCCTGCTCACGGGGAAGCAAGTCCTTGCTCTCGACTTTTCCTGCCCCTGCCACCCTTTTTCACAGCCACAAGTGCCTGGATGGTTTTTGTTTCACATCTCCTTCTGCTCTTTTAAAAGCAATTACATGGGGAATGTTAGTGATGCAAACTTGTTTAAACCTGAGCACAGAGTTAAGTCAGTTTTGTAATTAATTGCCTCATCACTGCAGTCATCCTTCAGGAATGCTGTGCTGCTGGTTCAGGACCTCAGGACCGAGTAAGAAAGGGCCAGATCCCCAGCAGAGATCCCCAAAGTGAATGAAATCATGGAGCTGTGCAGGAGGTCAGGTCTGACCCCCTGGGATGATGAAGAGGAAGTGGCATCGTCATAGGCCAGTATGCAGAGGTGGGCATGCATGTGCCGTGAGAGCCCCCAGTGCACCGCTGGTTTTGTCCCAGGGAAAGGATTTGTTTCCCCAAGGCATGGCGTGCTGCATCATGGAAGGACTGCTTTCCACTGGGTCAGGTGCCTCAGAGCCCTTGGGGGCTCACACCCAGGAGGGGAGAGAGTAAGTAAGGAACCCACTACCAGCATGTGAGAGCTAATGGAAACAGCATGGGAATGAGAAACACGTCATCGGAGACCAGTCTAGAGACACATATGGACGCTGTGAAGGCATGGTGGCAGTGCCTTCTCCCTCGTGTACCTGCAGTAAGAACTAACAAAGGCGACCCGGCTGAAGCCATAAAGCTTCAATTACTGTTATCTTCTTTCTACTTGCATCTAAATGTGCCAAGGGTGAGTAAGTTCAGGTGGTTTTACTGATACAATTTCTCATTGACACTGGGCTCTCATGTACATATAAGTGAGGAGAAGGAAGGAAAAGGAGAACCAGCTTCTCAAAGAGTGACAAGTGAAGAGAGGGAGAAGAAAGAAGAAAACCAGTAAGTGAGAAAACATAGGATGGAGGGACCTCTGCCTACAAGGAGAGAGCAGAGAATGGTGATGACAAGGGCTACCAAACTGAGAAGCAACCTGGACAATTTCTGGATCAGTTCATGGCCATCTCTTCAGTCCTCGTACCTCTTAGAAGGCTGTTGTCCATTATAGAGGAAAAAGAGTCTGAAAGATAGATAGCTATTTCAGATAAAAGCTATTCTTAATATTTGTGGCAACTTTTTAATTGGTACTTACATTGTAATTAAATAACAACATAGAGGAAAAGACCAGGGTCTGAATTAGAGGCAAGGTGGATGATGTGTGTAGCCGAAACTTTAACAAGAGTCCTGCTCAGAGAGTAGCCCAGGACACACAACAGCCCTCGTCCCTACATCTGCCAGTGACCAGTGCAACACCTAGATTTGATGCCTCTTGTGAAAAGAAGATGGCTTTACATGGATTTCTGGCAGACTTTCCACTGCTGGGGGATAAGGGTGTACTTTTGCCACTTCTCCTAAAAAGCTGTCAGCTAATGCAGAGACAGAGGTTCACAGTCCCTCTCCCACACCATCAAGCAGCTCTTTTGCAGGCTTCTGGGGGAATTCTAACACGAGGAGATAAAAAGGGCAATCAATGCCTATGATAAGATGCACTCCAGCAAACTGTTTATAATTTTTCTCACTGGGCTGCAGATGACCTAATAGGCTCTTTTCCCATCTCTAATTTCTATGAATCTGCAATCCTATTATTTATATTGTATCTTGAGGGTTTCTTCCAGAGTAAACGATGTAATTATACCCCGCACAATAACATTTCAGGTTCTGGTGTAATAGAACTAAATATGCAATTATGTGGTTAGTAAATGTAACAGTACAAAACTCAAAATCTGTATCCATGTACTGAAGCTTCATAAGAAGAATTTGTTTCCTGTTCTGTACACAGCAGATGTAATGTAATTATTGCTAACTGAAAACTATCACCAGACATTCATATGATACCAGCAAAAAATGTCCCTCCAGCCAATTCTTCATTCAAACATACGAAAATGAGAGAAATCCCACAATTCTATCTTATCAGTGGAGTCTAGGCACATACATTTGATACTCTGCAAAATCCATACTTTCCAAGCTTTTAACTACATAGAACCCACAAAGAATATACATTCATATACAAAGGGAAGGATCAGATTCACCCCTGATGTTAGTCCAGACACTTCAGCTGGATTACAAGACTACAGAAAACAATCCATTAGGCAACTCATGTGGATTATGGTTGGAAGAAATAAAACTGGCCTCCGACATTTATACAATACTGTGTGACAGAAAGAAAACAACATGAAAGGAACCACAGCCCTGTGGCTTAGGAGCTAATCCTGGACTTGGGAGATATGGTTTCTACTCAGAGATTTGCCACACGTTTCACATATGAAAAAAAAAAAAAAAAAAAAAAAAAAAAAGAAAGAAAAAGAAAAAAAAGGAAAAAGAAAAAGAGAAAAAAGAAAAAAGCAGGAGAAGGATTAGGAGAAGAAGGAGAGGGAGACCCTTATTGTGGGCCTTGCCTACAAGAGGACACCTTACCAGTAAAAAGTGTGATTTTGCATAGGCTACAAATGCCCTTTAATTTCCGCTTAATTTCCAAATGTGAAATGGGCCTAGCTGTGCCAGAGTAAAGTGCCTTCACTAAATAATAACAATAATAATAACAAAAATAATAATAATAATTAGCTTTTAAAAATTATTTGAAGAGTTGGGACAGCTGTAGCTTTAGAAATCTTGGGATTCCCATTTGATTGAGTAAGACAGCTACCTGCTGGTTGAATGGGTATGGTGGCAACCCTCTAGATAGGGCCTTCAGCTGCAAAATCAGGCAAGAAGTGGGAGTCACCACTGAGCCATGTGTCCCCTTGCAGCAGCTCCATTGCCTCTTGGTGGAGGCATAACATCTCACCAGGTTTGCCAGGCACAATATGGCAGAACCTAAAGAAGCAAAAATGTTGTTTCCCTGTAGAAACCGCACTTCAATTACCCAAGTGTAAAAATCCCTATGATACTTCAAAAGAGAGTTTTATTGCCAAGCAAACATCCATCAGGTTTTCAGAGTTGCACGTTACCTCACTCCTTAGCAGCAATCTGCATCATTCACTAAAGGTGCTCAGCCACCATACTCCTTAAGCTTGAATACCATAACAGAGCTCTGAACTCTGCTGTGTTCTCCTTTCATCTGCACTTCTTTGCAAACTTCCCATTTGCCACAGGAGAAGAAATGACACACCATCCCCACTGCCGAGTGACAGTTCCATGCCCGGATGTCTTACAGAACTGTACAGCTCTTTCTTGCCTTCTTTACAATCAGTCATGGATTCTGCATCATATAAGTGAATCATTAAGATAAAAATTAACATGATGCTCTGTAACGATGTGTAGTTGCTTTCCTTTGAGCTGAAAGAGTTGATCATATTCTCCCACCCCCGTATTTGTGTCATGCTATTGGCACTGGAAGTATTAGCTTTGTAGTCACAATTATATGAGAACTAAGTAAACTGCAGAAATTTGTAAACTGTTGCATTGCTAAATTAAATGCTGTTTTAACTAACAGTTAATAGTGTTTACTGCTGTGTAATAGTAATTTTCATTTTTTACTGTATCTAATGACTTTCTGATGACTCAAATTCTCTGTAGGGATACCAAATCATTACATTAAGGATGAGTGATTTTAGTATGCAATGACTGATCAGTACAATAATATGTAGACTCATGCTTCAGCTAGTAAATTAAATCATTTACACCAGAGTGTTTGTCAACCAGAAGAGTTCTATTACATTGCTGCATTATAATGTAGAGTCTGCTCAAAATAAAACACATGCTATATTAAATCTGTGCCACTTTACAAACAAAACCCTTAAGGAACAACAATTTAGCATATAGTAAGGCCATGGAGAAGGACTGTTTTTCACATAGAGTGGATAAATCTGGAAATTTTGTCATTCATTTGGAAAAGTTGCATGGCAACATACAGGTATGAGTCTACGAGTTGCATCAAGCATCCCAAATATCACTTGAACACTTCACCTTCTTATTAGTGGGACCTGTGGACGGGAAAATGGCCACAGCCAGAATTTGTGAGCTTTCAGATAAACATACAGTTGAGCCAGCCTCTGGACTTGATGGGATTACCACATCATCCCGAGCCATGAAGAATAAAAGGACATTTTACTTTGGGATGCAAACACTCAACAGGTCTGCTGAAATTGGGTGGTAGAATGTCACTGTGGTGAATAGTTACTCATGACTGTATTTTAAGAAATTAGATCAATTCTTTGTTTGAATAGGACTTAAAATGCAAGCTCTCACAGCATTTAGGAATTTCCTAGTGTAGGCTTTGGTTTGGGCCCAACAATTATTTTGATGTCAAAATGTTTAGAAGAACAGAACATGCTTTAGTGCTTTAGTGTTTTAGGAACTTTTTGTTTCCATGTTTTGTTTGAGACACCAAGGGGCCTAATTTCCAGTAACACAAAAGCATCAGAGTGTCCACTCACCATAATCAGAACAGATGGTTCTCTACTATTTGGAAAAAAAACAGACCCTAGAGTCTCAAGGTTATCTCCCAAAGGCCATGCACCAATGTTAAACTGACTTTGACCGAGTCATGCTCATGGAAATACATGCAATGATTCAGAACCCCAGTTTCCACCAACATGTAGTTATACCATCCAGAAAATACTTGTAAGGGACATAATGTTACCTTGGATGACTTTTCCATGTTGTTTCGAGACACTTCCTGAGACACATTCAGTATAAAGCCTTGAAGGGCAGTATGAGATGCTTCATCACGTTTGCTGAGTTCACCCCCCAGAAGTGGCAGCTTTACTGTCAGAGAAGGACTCTGAACTTCTCGTAATGGGAAAGAGTTGTGACAGGGGGAAAGGCTTGTTTTGTGAACTACTTAAGCCCACATGAATTTATTGCTTTTCAGGAACTTAATGACTCATTCAATTTCTTTTACCCTTGGGATATCAAGAGTCACAAAAACAGTGGTATTTTGACTTGTGAAATCTTCATCGTAAAAAATGTTTTCCGTGCTACTGTGTGGGAATTAGGTTTCTCTGGCAAGAGCTAAAAATTCAGGTTTACCATCACTAGTTTACTACTTGGCATGCTTGGCTGAAAGGTACTTAATGGATGAGATTGGTAGCAAGTCAGCAGCGCTCTGTGGTGCCTTAACACCTGATTCAAGGGGCATCTCTTGTGCAGAGCAGGAGCCCACATCTGTAACTTTACATGACACATCTACGTACAACATACACTTTCTCCCCAGCAAAACATCCCGTATGAGCCAACTCAGTCAAGATCAGCACCTTGAATTTTTTGTTGCTGTTGTTTGCTTAAGTAGCCTTTAAAAAAGAAAAAAAAAAGCACAGCAAATGTTTTTGATCTTTTTGTTTAAATGTGTTAAAAATCTGGAGGCTTGCCAGCTTGTAGACAGGCACTAAGTGAGGTTTAATTTTTGTACAGAAATCAAATATTAGCAAGGGGAACATGAACACATACAAAAAGACTGCTCATCTGGCCAACATCTGGTTTGATGGGGCCATTATTTCAACAAGTACTTATAGGCAGGTTTTTTGTTGTTGTTGTTGCTTCCTCCCAGAGCAGCAACAAACTAGTAGAAGAGATTAAAATTTCCATATCATTCCCACACACAGAGTCATGTTGTACAAGTTGTCTGGAATGCCTAATCTTCCCTTTCCCTTTTTTCATTTAGCTTACAAAAACACTATTATATTTAAATACAATGGAGGGAAAAGTGAGAGTAGCAGTTCAAATTGTTACTTTCTAGTACATTCTTGCATGGCAAGTTGTGACAGTGTTTCTTACACATGTTTAATGAAAGAGCTAGAATGCAAACCTGAAAGCAGGTTTGGGAGGTGAAATCAGTCATCTTTAGACTCAGTGGCTCTCAGTTTCACAAATGCACACATATTTGGAAGCTCAGGGTGTCTCACTGCTCATGCTGAGTCTATTGATCTCCATGTGGAAAGGTGTGTCCTTTTTCACTCCACCAGAAGAGAGGCATTCCTCCTGGAATCATTAAAGATGATAGGCAGAGTTAATTGCACATACAGCATTTATTGCTATACCTGTGCTTGTTTCCAGAACCCTCTTCTCTCTCTCAGAACAGTGGTGTGTACCTTTCAAGGAAAGCTGGGAGTCATCACCAGTCCTGTGGTTAAATGACAGCCCCATGTGCTCTGCTGGATGGTATCTACCAGGCCTTCCAATGCCGCGAAATTCCAACAGCTTCAAACAACAGCCTTGCTCTTGAGGTCAGTCTGCTGTGGAGAAGCAACACTCCATAGAAAGAAAAAACATAGAACTCAAGAATAAATCTTCATTATAGATTGTAAACTAGTGACAGAAAGGCAGCTAATGCTGGAGTACATCTGTATGCAAAAATGGAAATGAGAGATTTATCTCCACCACTGCCTCACTTAATCTGCTTTTCACAGCAATGACATTTCTTCTGCTTGTGGCACCACCTGTCTTTATGTCACTTTTCCTCTCTGGCTAGCATGGCTGTAACCATTCTGAGGTTTCCTGAAAGTACAAGTCAAAGTTACGGTTAGACTGCCCCAGAAGCACTTGCATGGTAAGCATGGGCACGCATTTACTGCAATCAAGCCAATCCACACAACTTACGGACACGAAAGGTGACAAAGGCTGGTCTGCCTTGCAATGAAAGATAGGACTCTAGATTTGAACTGAAGTTCTCACTTTCTGTCTCAAACTCTCATCTCACCCAGGGTGAACCCCTCAGCTCATCACAGAGTGACCCAGAATGTGTCTCACTCCCTGCACAGGGTGCAGCCTGGCCATCAGCCCTCTGAGGGTCTCCTCTCCCCTGGGCTCAATTCTCCAGGCTGCCTGTAAATGGCTTTCTCCAAAACAGGAGGGATCAAGGTTCCACCATGGTTTTTGGGTGGGGAGAAAGGAGACACAATGAAACTGCACAGCTTTCTTTGTCCATTGGTTTGAGACCGTATATAAGCTTTCCTTCTGAAGGTGTTGCTACATCTCTTAGAGGTAACAGTCCCAGGTTTGGCAGGTGCGTGTTTATACGGAGAGGCACAGAACACAAGCAAATAATGCCTTCTTCCCCCTCCAACCAGAGCAGTCATGGAGTCAGCCAGGAACACCAAACCAAGTCAATATGTGCCAGGTCCCTTCGGCAGCAGGAAGGGGGTAGTGCTGAAGCACAGACTAAGTTTAGGAATTAACTTAGTGGCTGTCTGTGCAGGCCTACATAGAGCTCTCTGCTGCAGGGAAGTCTTTCAGTCTTTTCTTGCATAAATAAATTGCTGACAAAAGTGGTCCAGAACACACCTGGAAATCAACTTTTCTTCAACTGCCCTCACACAATTTGCTACCCTTTACTGCCTCTCTGTGCTTTCAGCAGGCTGCATCTATGCTTACAGCAACTGTGGCAGCTCCATCAGCGGCCAGCTCTGTTTTCCGTACATGCCAGGCAATAATTAGTTGGTTATTTCTCGTCTCTGATTGACATAGCTCCTACTCCAGCACAACACAGAACTTGTTTTCATCACTTTGCGACTTTCTCAAGATGCCATTAGTGGGCAAGGTGACACAATGTGGGGCAAATCACACAACACCACCATAAACACAAGGGCAGGGCCAGATTCACAGCTCTATCCTTGCAGTTTCACTCTACAGGAACTCTGTTGAAATGTATCTGTCACACATAAGACCAGAGTTGCATATTCAGCCCACAGTATGGTCATGAGACAGTGCAAAGGAGGAGCACTCACCTCTGTTACTAGAGAGCACTTGTGCCATAGGGTTGTTTTATGTTCTGTGAACAAGTAAAGATAAGGCAGAAATACATGCACAAAGAGGAACAAAGATGGGGTTTCTATGGAAACACAGAATTTCCTGACTTGTATAATTAAAATTAACCATACCCCTTGTTAATAGAGTTGTGGGGACAATGAAATGTTGATTTTTTTTTTTCTTTATTGTATGTGAACACTTTCAGTTATCTTTCTCTGTTCACTTCATTCTCTGACACGTACATGTTCATGCACGGCTTTTTACTTTTATATATGTTTTATACACAATGTGCACTCTGTAGAGTTACTCACGTAAATCTCCCATTCATTGTTGGGACAATAAACCTCAAAGAGTGTGAAAGCACTGCATTAAACTCATTTTTCTCAGTACTGATATGAATGTAGGATGCTAACATCCAGATGAAATGGCACACATAAACCTAAGGATCCACTATTGCTGGATATCATGCATCATGATCACTTATCTCTCTGTCTTGTGCAATAGTGAGGGGGAATGTTCTCAACAAAACACATCTGTATTTCCCTCAGCAACACTTCTTGCTAGGACAATCGAAGCAGAACCAGTACCTTAAAGCTTTGCACAGTGAAACACAGGATATCTGCCTGTAGCTTACAACATTTGGTTCAGATTGTACCATATCGCACACGTTAAGTAGGAGAGGGACTGCTCAGAGCTTGAATAAAGGACCTCCCAAGAAAGCTTTAATCTGGCAGAACATGGTATCAGTGACTCTCGACATGGTGTATATCCCTAAGACTTAATATTGAACCAGCACTCCAGTTGCAACCCACTGGTACTAATGGAGGTGCTAGCTTTTGAAAGGAAAATGTAATCACAGCTCTAACCCTTTTTGAGGAGAAATAGTAATATATTGCCTTCATTTTTGCACAGTTTGACCTCAATTTCACTCTCATGTGCAAGTCACAGAATCAGTCCACAAAAACTCTCTTTGTTAGTAGCTGCAAAGTACTGTCAGATAAGAAGTGAACTTAGGGACACCGTTATTTCCGCCCACAAATAATTGACAGGTAAAATAATAAAAATTAAGAATTGGGGAGATTTTGATGCCTTGGAGTTGGGAAGTAGAAAATTCTTCCTGGTAGAGCTACAGACATGATCCTATTATCATAATAAGGCAGGATGATAGCCTTATTTCAACCTCAAATGGTTTATTTCAGCAACGGGTATAAAGCAAGCCCTTGTCGTACCATCTGCCAAGCACCTTTGGGATCTGACAGCATGGAAAGATCATTAAAAATGTAAGAAGTTGCTGTTTGCATTAATAAAAACACAGGTTCAAAAATTAGGTTGAAAAAGCAACAACATTGTAAACATGCCTTTAAAATGAAAGTAATTTCCTCTTTGTAGTCAAAGGCATGTTTTATTTTCATCTGTTACTTAGGATGTGACTATACCAAATCCAGTTTCAGTGTCCTCACTGTGCCACTCTCTAGTGCAGTTTGTGCTCACAGGAATTAAGTGTACACTGTACATGGGACTGTCTCTGCTCTTTCACCTGGACAGAAATAACTGCATTTCAACCCCTACACCATTACTTCCAGAATTCTTATAATGAGGGTTGGGTAAAATTGAAGCCTATAATAATAGTATACAATTCCTTTTTTTAAAGGCTGACCTGCAGTTCTGGTTTACAAACCAAATGACTGTAGTCAGGCATATTAGTGCTTTAACCTTTTTATTACATTACATACATGAAAACAATTAAGGCTGGGATTCTTTCCAATGTATTATCATTTTCTGTTCCCTCTGGCCTTTTTCCATCCATTTCAAAGAATGTACATAGCATCAACTGAACATTCTCTCATGTTTTATTTTTTTCTTTCTTTTCTGCTTAACAACTGTCATGCTTTCAAGATCAGCCAACTATAGAGTATCATGCAACAGCAGCATCCAACAGCAGTGGCAGCAAAAACAACAACAAAAAGTTTGGGAGTTTAAAACTCCTCATAAAATTAAATCTGAGATTTAAATTCTCCCTCATATTTTATTGTCTTTTCTTTTCTTTTTCCTGTGGTAAATGGTAATTAGAGTCAATAATCTTTTGCTGAGAGAGCACCTTGTCCTCACAGTGTTTATATCATCATCATCAAAGATCTGCCTTAAGGCCCTGGCGTGTTAATAATTTAAGGTGTGCACAGCCTAGTTATAGCAGGAAGCCTAGTTATTGAGTTTGTAAACCAGCTGATGATTTATGGGAACACCTTGCATGAGTCATGCTCATTAAATAAAATACTTCAGTTTAATAAGGAACATGGGGTAAACAGTTCTTCCCGTTACAGGGTGACTATGCAATTGGAAATTGCTGAGTTTTGTCACCAGCTTTGCCGCTGCTATTTTGTCTTAATTGTAATGTCAGGGTCAGCTTGTCTGTGTGTGTGTGCAGGCACGTGCATGTGCACACACACATCCCCTTGAAGCACAGATAGAAAGTCTTTCACCAGTGCTTTTTTTTTCCCCCGCCCTCTCTGTCTCTCCCTCTTTCTCCATACAGCTGTTTCATAAGTTACCCTCTGATAATGAAGATGTTAAATCTCTCTTTAAAAGGCTACTAATTAAGAAAACAGAAATGTTCACAGAAATAAAATTACACAGGGAAAAAAATCAATATATGGTTGTTAAATGTAGCTTGCATTTGAGAGCCATAACCATATTTTACTTTTAAACACTGGAGTTAACTCTGACTCATTAGAAATTCCTTGGGAAATTGAGGCAGTAAAAGCCCTACACATTGGCCTCTTCTGTTTAACCAGAAGCAACGTACTTTGCCCACTGCTTTAGAAATCCACCGTATCTCCAAGAGGTTTCTGTGGGATAAGGCAGTGTCAGCATCTACCCTCAGATGGCAAACGTGCAGACAATAACCTTCTCTGTATCAACTATATTGTCGGTGCTTTTCAGCCATTTAGGAAACGGGGCATGGTTCCTTAGGGTCACTGAAATCCCCCCTCATTCCCACCAAAGCCAGTGGCACTTGAGCACTGGGAGTGGAAGGAGCCGATGCAGCTGTGGCTGGAGCCTTCACTAGGCTGGAGGCTACTCCAGGGCAAAATTACCCACTTCCTCACCGGGAGGAAGGTGGGACTCATGGAGTTACAACCTTTCTGTGGAATAAGGGGAGGAACAAATTGAGTAATAACATAAAATCTCCCATACACTTTTCTTTATGGATTTCAGTCTTGCCATCCCAAACCAGAGGCAATTCAACTGGATTTAGTTAAACCCTTAAACAAAAAATAAGAAATAAGGTGGGGTTTTTTTAGAAAAAACATGTTTTCTCAGAAACCGAGTATTAGCAAACATGCCATTACCCCTGCAATATTGATTTTTGTGTTCTTTGTGGTTCCTTTTAGATGTACTTTTCTGTATTCTTTTCACAAGGGTGATACAGCTGTAGGTTTAATTTTCTGACTAATAACTGAACATCCCCAGATATAGACAGCCTGTCAGGCATCATTAATAAATTTGTTCAAGAACATTGGGCCAGGTCCACTTGTGGGGTAACTTTTGGATTTAACAGCACCACACAAACAAGTGATCTGACTGCCAATTTGTAAACAATGACTTGAGTCCTTCCTTTTTCTCCAGGAGAAAAAAAGCCTGACGTAACAGGGTGTACATACCACATGGGCCATCTCTTTGAGGCAGCTAATATTTGTATTTTGCAACCTTTTGATTGACACTTGTTCCAGTGTAGGTCCTACTATGATCTTGTTTTGCAGAGAGAGAAGGCAACATGGACTGCTTCTGGTGAGATGCACAAATGAAACAAGGAAACCCAATTGTGCCTTATTTTTTTGTTGTTGTTGTTGTTCTTATTGCACAGTCCCCTGGCTTAGTCCAGGGGCTGTTCTGAGCCTTGTTCTCCTGCAGCACACAACCTTGCATGCACTGAGGTGTCCAGCCTGCAGCAGCTGTACCCAAACACGTCCTTAGGTGCTTTCAGATTTCAGTTGTCTCCAGGCTGCTCAGTGAGGTATTTGAGAGTATACATTTTACAAGTAATGGGAGTTAGGTATGTCCTCCTCACCAAAATGTCCAAGTCACTGAGTCAGAGGCACACAAGGATCCTGGGGCAGAGCAGAGTGCAAAAAAAAATCAGTTTCTTCAAGGCTCAGAATAAGTGCCATAATTCATAAACTTGTCTTCTAAATGGGAGAAATCTTTGCAATGTCTCAAGTATGACACTCCTTACTCCTGGAGGCTATAGCAAAGGTGATGTGGGAAGGAAGGAAGGACACTGGACTGGGGGAGGGATATCCTTTTTACAATTCAGTCATTGTAGAGGACTGCTTTGGAGTTTTTTCTTTTTTGTTCTTCAGCTTCATCTTATACAGGTTGTGGTTGCCTCTTCATAACCACATGGAAGGCAGAACACAAAATACATTTCCTTCTTATCTTTTGCTGTGCTTAGTGAATGCAAGAATTGTATCAGCTTTACCTCCACTGGAGTGACTGCCTCCCTCCAGAAAATTCCCAACTGATTGCATTTAATTGCCTCATGTGCTATGAAGGCCCTGGCAAAACACTTTCCTGATGCTACCTTCGAGTCCTATAGAAACTACCACCAATTTCAGAAAAGCAGTTTTATGGCACTATTACTACCAGTGCACTGATCCAAGGGCAGAATAAGGCATGGGAGTTCACTCAGACAGGGGACTAGGAACTGTTCCCAAAACCTGGTAATGCTAACCTAGACTGAAATATGATGCTCTTGACCCCATGATTACTCCTTGTGCACCCCCAGTCTCCTCACTGGGGTGGTGTGAGGAGCAGAAAAGGCCTTGACACTGTGCCAGCCCTGCTCAGGACTAATGAAAACATCCCTGTGTTACACAAATCCAAAACACAGCCCCATACTAGCTAATGCAAAGAAAGTTTACTCTATCCCAGGCAAAACCAGCACATCCATTACAAAATTTGGGGTTGCAGTTCCCTGTTTTTAGCTGGAGTCAATGGCAAGAAGTTTGGATGATCTAATCATCAATGTCAGCCAGAAAGAATGGTCATATGTGAACTAATTGTCTCCCTCTAGAACTCTGGTCCCTGCTGCTGTGGGTTCTTTACCCATGGCATGGAATAGAACATAATCTCTGATCCTGCCCCACACCAGGAGATCAGAAGCTTGATTAATTCCTGATCTCTCTACAGATTGACACCCATTCTAGTCTAGTACCCAAAATAAGGTAATTTTTGGCAAAAGCGAGCCAAATTAAGCCATTTGCATCCATCTATGTAGAACTGGTAAAGAGCAGCAGAGTATCCCATGCCCAGGCTGCACTAAAGAGGAATGCTTCCACTTCTGAAGGCCAGGAAATGGCTTTAGCCAGTCTGATGTGCCACAGAAAAAACACACCATTGCTTCCACCCTTTATGGTAGGTATGGCAGGTGGGCAAGTGGCTTCCTTTTGGAGACGGGCAAAGTGGTGATTATGATTACTTGCATTGGAATAATACCTAGAGACTAGGTCCCTACTATTCTAAACTATATAGCAAACTATCTGTTCTGTCAAGGTAAAGGATTTTCAGACTAAGTATAGAAACATGAAGTTTCAGGTTTTGGAGGTTTCAGATGAGCTGACACAATTTTAGATGATCCTTTGAACTGAGGTCAAAAATAGTCACAAAGTGTAGAAAAAGGAACGAGCATGAATGTGGAATTGAAAACATAAGGAGAGGAAAAGCTAAATTAGGCCATTAACTTATAAAAGAGGTATTAAGTGGAAAAGGAATTTGGTTGGCAGGATTTTAGATTATATAATGGAAAGATACCAAAACAAGGCAGTCTCCTATACATTCTCAGGCAGGTTAACATACCTAAGCAAATTCATCCTGTAATTGGCTTCAGTTAAGTGCTCTATTCAGAGCGTCTTTGGGATAATTCAGAGTGCCACTAGGACGCCTGGCAAGTGAAAAGCTTCTGGGAATTAAGCAAAAGAGTCTCAGAAACACCCCTAATGAAACAACTGGAGAGTAACAAAGAATGTGATGCAACCTCACCTGGTTTTTGAAGGTTGTTTGTCAACAGGGCACAATGGGACTCCACTCCAACTGAAAATGGAAAAAAGAAAAAAAAAATAAAAAGAGTTTGCTGATGAAACTCTTGCATTCATAAATATGGGTAGAAATAAATCATGGTGAAAATTAGTGAGTCCATATAGCACTACAAATCAGAAATCATATTAAGGATGCCATTTATCATATTCTGGCCAAACTGCATAAATTTGTCCAGCAAATTGCAAAAGGAGCTCATGCTCACTATAAAGGGAGCGGGGAATTTCAAAAGACTAATATGAAGCAAATGTTAGCCCTGCATTTCCTCATGTCCTATTTGAACCAAAGTCAGCTTGGATCTGTGTTGAGGCAAACTCAGAACCTGACCCAGCCTGACTGGATTTTGAAAGCATGGCTTCAGATGAGCAGCCAACACATGGGGTCTAGGTACCCCCAGATAAGCATCTTTCCTTGGAT
The DNA here is from genome assembly GCA_013400735.1 of Pomatostomus ruficeps. Taxonomy (NCBI): domain Eukaryota; kingdom Metazoa; phylum Chordata; class Aves; order Passeriformes; family Timaliidae; genus Pomatostomus; species Pomatostomus ruficeps. The sequence goes on from VYZT01047100.1 coordinate 76,009, forward strand.
AACAAAAGGTGAAGACACTGAATAGCATATCATCCTAAAACACTCAAAAATCTTAATCATAGCCTTCAGTGTTCAGCTGAGACACAAGAACAGAGCTGAAAATGTTCCTCTGTAGATAGAAGTGCGCCCACCAGAGATAACTGAGTGATCCTGTAATAAATAGCAGGAGCTACATCCAACAGAATCAAAGAAACAGCAAGATATTCCTGAAAGTTTTTGGTCCCTGACAGATGGATACCTATGTGATTTAAACCAGAAAGGTCACTGAGTAAGCTGCCTCTTATTTGCTATCTTCTTCCGGCTCAGTTTTGAGTGTTTTGATAAGGTGTTGCGCAGCACATGCCATTGAATTAACCCATTATAAATCCTAGCTTTCTTTACATTCATTTTCATTTAAACTAGAAACAACTACCATACCTTATAAGCAGTTCATCTGACCAAATTGTCTTTGAAATTCAGTCAGGAACACCATGCCCAGCCTACACCATGCAATGTCAAACAGCTTGGCAGATGGCAAATGATAAAGGACCTGATAACAAAAAGTCTTGGTTGAGTAAAAAAGGTTGATGTTTGTCATCATTACACTATCATAACACACCTCACAACATTCTATTAGGCTCACCAGTTTGGGGCAAGTAGGCAGAAGGCAAATCACAATCCTGCCAACTTCTTCAGCAAATACAATTAATTCTGACATATAGTTACAGAAGCAGGTTATGCCAGGACAAGAGCAACATGCAAAGTTGCCAAATAGCTGCTATCTAAATAAAAAAGATTTCAGCAAGTAAGTATTTGGGAACCTGACATGCTTACGAATATTGTGTCTGTGCCAAAGTCAAATATGAGGAGCCTCCACTACAGGAAGGCCTGCAGGAGGACCTGGAGCTGCCGGCTGTACCTTGAGGACATCCAAAAGCAGTTGGCATGGTTCTTGTGCTGGCAGAAAGCAGCACATGCTCACCCCACTGCTGACAGCAAAAAAACCAAAATGTGAAAGTGACACAGATGCCAGGTGCTGCTGAACAGATGCTGGAGATGAGGAACAGAGAACACGACGGGGAAAGTCCCAAGAGGTGCTCAGGATATGGTTACTAACCCAAGCCCTGTGCAGCTAAATAGCCTCTTGGCATTAAGGGGTTTCTGGTCTTCTCCTCCACCCCATCCCCATGTGCATAATATATGCATTCATTCAAGTATATGTTTGGGGGGCAGTAGGAAGTAGGTTGCTGCTATTTTGTCATGTTTGCTTTCAATTTCTTTTTTCCTCTTTTAGGGGTATGGCTTAATAGCACTCACTGAAACAAAGACACTGACCTCTGCCCTATGGAAAGGACATAGTCCTCCTCTCCCTGGCCCAGTGCAGGAGCTCAGGCCACAAGTTTAGCAAAGCTCCTCTCTATGAAAACTGTGAAGTGGCATCCTCCAAAGCCTGGTGAAAAACTTCAGCTCAGGTGGCAGAAGTGGCAGTGCAATGTTGCAAAGCCTGAAAAAGTTCTTGTATCATTTCCAGATAAAAAAGACAGCAATAGTCATCAGCAACCAGAGAATTTAGCTTCCAATTACTATTCTTTTAAAGGACTTTCTTATAATATGACATATGATGTAACAAAAAGCAAAATATATAGGGTTTTTTAGAAAAAGGATTCTAGAAAGAAAACATAATGGCAGGCAGTTGGATCTGGCTCACTGCTAAGCAAGCATATCCCAGGCAGTGATAGAGGACAGTGTCTTCATATTGGCCATGTCAGGGACATGAGACGCAGAGACGGAAGTGAGTCTGCCCAGCCACACCCACAGAAACACCAGCTGCACTGTAAATCACTGATTTATCAGCCTGGAGATTCTAAGGAACGGAGTTGTTCCAGGAAGGATGAGCAGACAGGGACACAATTAGCCCAGAGTCCAGCAGGAAGCACAGCCATAGAGCATTGCAGGGGAGGGGGGCAGCTTTTAGAGGGATGCAGATGGGGGAGCACACCAAAAACCTGACACATGAACTATGTGGGGGCTGCCCTTGCTGTGATCAGAACACATCGTGAGAAGAGAAGAAAGAATCCCAGTGGGTGCAGAGCATGTGGCTGGGAGGTTGATGCCCTCACTGCTGCTGTGCCTTAGCATTAGGGACCCTCCAGCTCACAGGATTGAAAACTAACACCCAGCACTTGCGCTGAGGTCAGATGCCTCATTGCAATGCAGATTGACTCAGACTGGGGAAATAATTGACATGGGAACAATAATGAGAAAATCAATTGCTAAGTCAGATATCATTGACTGCAATGAAAATTTTGTGCATGGAGGATTTGCAGGATAAAGACCCAGTTTTTCTTTTAGGCTAGATGAGTTGGTAAATATGCAAGTAATGTGGTTAATAATGCTGTCCTTGTTACCTAACGCTTCCAGAAGGCATTCAAAAGGAGTACGATGGCAGGGTGATTCTTCAGCCAAAGTTTCAGGCTGTGCTTCTGTAAACGTTCAAACATGTGCATGATTAAGACTTTGAGAGGCTAGAGCATTTCACTAATGGTGTGGGACACTGCAAGTTTCATTAAATTTGACATTAGAGCTAATGTATCAGACAAAAAAGCATAGCCCAGTGCCACAGTGCATATCTCTGCATGTGTATGGGACACTCCACTGGGTAAGGCCCACAGTTCTTGTGCTATTATTTGCAGCACTTCACAGCTGTACTCCAAGCTTTTAATCAGCGCTCCACTAATGCAGGCAGCGTCCAAAGTGTAAAAAAATCCACAATACTATTTGAGAATACTTAACATCATCATGAGCCATTCGCTGTTTGGCATGATGTTATCTCCACCTTCTGTCAACAGTATCTGCTGAAAGATCGATAGCAATCGTAAAGTAATGTTTATTATCACCTTGCCCCCTCACACCTGCCCCACCAAATCGTCGCACTTTGTCTCAGAGGCTGTAAAAGTGCAGCAAACTAAAGCAGAGACATGCTTTCACCTTACAGTGATGTATTTTTTTGTTGCAGGATTACAGTGCTAATTAAAGACCACGTGTACATCACTACCATTACTTCTCGAGTTGGAAGAGTGGAGCACTTTTCCTCCAGGAATCCTCTCCAAGAAATACATTCATAGGTACTTGCGCACCAGGCATGCTTTTAGCCTGGCTGTATGAAACACTCGGATTTAAATCTTCCCTGTGAAACGAAACGACCAAGAAATTTCAGGTGTGAAGGTCGCAAACGGGGGACGGCGTTAGCAACCGGCCCGTGTGGACGCTCCCTTCCTTCCCGCATTTCTCCTTTCAGAGCGGGCTCCGGACCCGCCTGGCAGGTCGCTCCCTGCGCGGGGGCTCCCGTGCCGGCGGGTGTGCCGTGCCGAGGGCGGCGGCCCCCGGGCGGCTCCCGGCCCGGCGGCGAGGAGTCGGCAGCGTGTCGCGACAGGGAGCGCTCACCCCGAGGGCGGGCGNCGGGCTGCATCCCCACCGCGAGCATCCCTCCCGGCGGCGGCCGAGCACGGTCTGGCCGTGCCTGCCCGAGGCACCGGGGCTGTCCGTGCGCCGGGGCGGGTCCGGGGCACCTGCGGCGGGGACAAAGCGGGGCCGGGCGGGGCGGGCGATGGCCCCGGGAGGCACCGGGAAATCGCCCCTCGGGGAACAAACCCCTGCCCGGGCTCGGGAGAGTGATGGGTTCCTCCCTTGGAGGCGGGGGGCGGTGGGGTAGTGGAGAGGTGGAGGGAGGAGCGGGCTGCGATTTAACCGGCTGTCGCGATTTCGTGATTGTCACGACGTGTGACGGGACGGCAACCTGCTCATCGTGCTACAGGCAGGGAGGAATTCGTTGTCGCAGGGCCGAAGGGCGGCAGCGGTCAGGGCGCCCCAAATCAGCCGCACCGCTGTCCCTCCCGTCAGCAGCGCGGCGCGAGCCGCGCCCCGACATCGGCGGCGAATGCTGGCGCTGACGTCATCTGATCGTCGATATATTTTTTTAATTAGGTGGCAGCTAAATGAAGAGTGATGTAGAACATTGTGAATGTAATTATCCATTGTGCTTCAGAGAGACGCCTATAGATCTTTTTTCTTAGCCCCCTCCCCTCTGAAAACTATCAAAAACCTGGGGAATTCAAATAATCTTCCGATGCCTGTGCATGGATGGAGCCTGTCAGACCCTGTGCAAGGGCTACTGACAAACACAAAGGAGCAACAATAACTGCACACCACTTACAGCACTGCTAGACTTATTCATTCATTGTAACATAATAATTTTAGATGGTCATTGAAGAGAAGCATATGTTTCAGGCAGAAATCAAAAGAATAACCAGACATTTAGATAAGACAACTAAAACTCGGTTTTAAAGTTTCAGATCTAATCCTGGGTAAAGACCGAACAAAGAGTTAGAGAGCAGAAATTACGTTATTTAAACTGACACCACCTAAATCGGATCCTTTCTTCTGCGATCTCACATAAACACAGCGTGTTCATCACATCCAGCCGGCTTCATTACTATTTATATTACCGTACGCTGGCTGTGTGCAGTCAATTCATAATTGTCCAGTTTTTCTAATTAATCACAAAAGATTTTTGTTTCGCCTACAGCTAGTTCTGGGGTGACTCACAATGGCAAGCCAAAGCTCATACATCAAACGCAGACCTCCTTTACTCCAGCCCGCTGCTGGAGGAGGCTGCCGGGCTCCCCTCGCTCAGGAGACATGCGCGGCCCCGGGCGAGAGAGGAGCCCTGCGCTCCGTCCTCCGCCGTGTGACTTGTTATTTTTATCTGATGCTCGCATCCTTAGCCCAAATCCGACCCAGAGATTTTTTGGCAAGATTTCCCAATTCAGAGCGTTTGATTTCCCTCTCTCGCCCTCTCGTATGTGCATGCGCATGCTCTCCTCTGCTGCTCCAGCAATCTGTTCGAGAGCTGTGCGGCTTCAAAGGGGGAAGCTGCATCAAACACTGTTCAAACTTCTGCCTGATCAATATTTCCTTAATGAGCTCCACGTAACCATTGTAACCCAGAAGAGGCTGAGGCAGCTGCTGGATCTCTCCAACTCCCGTAACAACGAGGCTTCTTGGTGACATTTGCAGTAGGCCAGGTTGCTCACACCTCCTCTGCCCACACCACGAAGAGGAGCTACTCACCGAAGTAAAATTTTTTGGCTGCAAGACAGCGACTTGTGAAAGTCACAGCTTGCCAACCTGAGCGAGAGGACAATGATTTGACCTCTATTTCTTGTGCTGCCAGAGGTGTAAGCACACAGAAGCTATTCCATAAACAAAGAAATGGGGCAATTTGGCTGACAGCAGCATGACAGTATGTTCTTTCTCCACACATGTTAAAAAAGCCAAACAAAAAAGCCCAACCAAACACACCCCCACGCACACAATCCTTACTAAAAAAAAAAAAAAAGGACACCATTCTTTTTTTTCTTTTTTTATCATTGGTGACATTGTAATACTGAAAGGCAGCCCAGTAAGGATCAGTTGAATTCACATGAAGAGCAGAAAGCAATAGGCACACGCTGCCTCTAAAGCGCACTCTAACTTAAGGCTGCAAGTGTTGTTAATTATGTGGAAGCTTTCTGGTAAGATGCATCTATCAATGCATCTTCCTTGATCACATTCTGCCCACTGCTGGGTTTGCAAGGAGTCAGCATAGTGGTGGAAGAGGGGCGTTCTATTAATAAACCCTGCAGAGTACCCTGCACTCACCCTGGGCATTTTGGAGTGAAAATAGTTGTGAAGCCAAAGCCAGTTTCTGTATAAAGGAGCACAGGCAAGCTAATAGCTACTGAGAGCAAAATATATAGGTTTTTAACAGCATGGAAGAGAAAAATGTGGTTTTGTATCTGATGGCATAGAGGAAAGGGTATCTCTGTTTTACTGCATGAGATTTCAGGTGGAGTTGTTTGGGGGAAAATACTATGTTTAGAAAGGCTGAAAAAATATGAATTAGCAAAAAAGAATGTTTTCATAAGCTTCTGTCATGTAGGTTATTTAGCTGGCAGCAGACCCCTTTCTCTGTAGACCAAGGAGTCCATAAAAAAGGGGAGTGGGGTGAAGGCTGCTTTTCTCGGGTCACCTGGGGGATAAATTCCAATGTACAATTTCTGAATGTACAGCTATATCTCCTAGTGTGTTCCAGTTGAAGATGTTCTGGTATCCTTGCTTGGGAACTGAGAGCATCCCCAGTGACGTGCTGACACTTTTTAAGTCACCCATGAGAAAAACACTCCACTGAAACTCCTGCAGGACCAGAGTAAAGTTTACACCCCTGCAGATAAGATAATCTGTCAAAGAGCAGATTCAAAGGATAATACATGAGAAATATTTTGAAGGATCCAGCCGTACTTTCATTCCAGTGCCCAGCCCTAGTTTTCCCCCTCAGAGTTTGCTGCTTCATGTGAACATACGCAGGCCGCACATGTGACAGGAGCACACAAATCAGCCCATCACAGTGACTCTCAGATCCTCTGCTCTGATGCCAGAGACGGCCTTTCAGGAGCCACCACCAGCCCCGACAGCATGCTTTGCCTTCCCTTTTCCTACCATCCACTGCATAAATTAGCAATGGCAAAGTCCCCTATCGTTGTTGTCAGCCCCTTGCTAGGACTCAACATTGCTGAAGCTGCTGAAGCCTGGGTCATAGCAAGGCTGTGGATCCTATGTTCCCTTCTGGCTTTTTTCACTTGCAGGGAGCCAGATTCAAATCTCATTGAGCCCAGGGGAGTATTTTTCAACTGGCTTTGTCAAGCAGGTGAGGCTCCCCTGGTCTATTGCCACCTTGCCGTAAAGACCATAATTTTGCTGGGACAAACTGCTTATTACCCAGTTGCAAGCTTAATAATAACCAAGGGCTGTGATTCCTCCTAAGGAACTGAGGACCTGAATTAAGTGTTATTAATACCAACAATATTGTGCTAACACTGGAAAAATAGCAGAATTAATAATAATGTTATCTTAATGACAGTGTAAATATAAGGTAAGTAGTGTACCTGGCTTCTGAGGAGTGTGAAGCCAAAGGATGATTTCCTCTCAGGGCAGTGATAAACAACTCAGTCATACTGAGTTTACAGTTTTAGTAATAATTGGCTTGGAGGGAAAAAAAAATTATATAAAGCACAGTCACAGGTTAACTACATTATAATTACATGGCATAATTTCAGCCCCTGCTCCCAGAGTGGAAGGCACAGTTGTTATCTGATCAGCCTCCGTGTGTAATTCCCTACTAGGTTTGGGGCTAAGCATTGCTGTGCTGGTTTTTAAAATGACTGAGCAGATATCCGGAGCCTGCAAGGCGCCCCGGATCACAGCAAGCTTGGCAATAGGCTCAGGAGTGCAGCCTCCAGCCATGGGCACGTGGGGCTGGGGCAAGACATGGTGGCAGCAGCTGCGTGGCCATCAGTGTGTGCAGTTCCCCATGCCTCCTAGGCAGGGTTTTGGAGTTAAGTGTGGTGGTGCTGCCCAGGTTCACCCTGAGAGTGCCCAAGCTCTGTGGGTACAGTGGCCTCAAGCAGCAGCAATAACAGCTCCTGACACCGTGCTGGAGCTGGGACGGGGTGGCTCCCAACAGCTTAGCAAATCCTGATGTCTGGTCACCTTTCCAAAATACTCTGCCAGATTTCTCCCTAAACCAACAAATAACTGGTTGCACCATGTGATTGGAAAAGGGACCTCCAAAAAGACTTGCTTATGAGTAGCTGCAACAGGCAAATTTGGAAGCCAAGAGCAGCATAAGGTACAAGTAGTGACTCGAGTGATGTCTTCTGGGGAAAGGGTAGAAATCCATCATCTGTTGTTGTTGCTTCTTGAATTTTCACACCCTTTTCCATTTTCACTGGAAGGCTGATTGTGAAGTCAAGCTCCAGAGATGAGGGGAAGAATGGATGCTATTTGTGTTTTTCATATCCCCAGCCCCTCCCTGACAGAAATCTCTTCAGCTTCCACAAGGGTAGGCCTAAAGCAGAGGAAGATGTTAGTTCTCGCCTTTTCTTTTTTCAACTGTGTCAATCCACACACTTTAGTTAGGATGAGTAGGATATGGCAGGTCTCTTTTAATGTGTGATCAGGTGCAGGGATAACCAGAAGCATTGGGTGGCTTTTCTTACTGTCCTCTGTACAAAGCCTCAGCTAATTTATCCAGGCTCTCTTGGCCTGCTGTAGGTGACAGCAGATGCTGAGCCCAGGACACTGGTATATCTGATTATGCTCCACTTCATGAGATTGTCCCGTGAGCTGACTCAAGGCACTGAGCAAGAAAGCTGAACATTTTATCCATGCACAATTAATGCTTCTTCTGGGGGAAAACAGAAATGTCGCAAATCTGTGCAGTACCACTCCTCCCCCTTCCAACCTGAAACCTCTGTGCAAGCTAAGTCCTCTTGTCCCTCACCACCGGTGCCTCACACGGACTGCAAGGCAGGTTGGAATAATGCTCAGTTTTGCTTTCCAAAAGGCTGAAAGGCTCAACCCACTTCCTAATGAGTGAAAATGTGGGTCCCATGTTGCTCACTATGCAATACAAGAAACATGAGAAAGATTGAGGGGGAAAGGGGAGCCCAAAAAAGGCAGAGCTGTCTGTTGGCCCTGTTGTGCAGGGTTATCATCATTAAAGTGAAAGCAACGTCTCTATGCTTAAATGCACTTCACTGCAGATGGAAAGCTTACTTGGGAACCAGTGCAGTTTCTTCCCAGTGGCATCTTAACAGCTGCAACATTAACCTGTTCTTTTCCAGCCTCCATGACTTGGCTCAGCACCCTTCTCTGGGATGCCCGGGCTCCTTTCTTGCTTGGCCAAGGCATGTCTAGACATGGAGGAGCTGTTCTGCCAGTGTCAAAAGGTTCTGCTTGCTGGATCCTTTGAGATTGCTGTATTGGGCAAGGGAAGGTTTGGGGGAGGGACCCCACGTTGGAGCAGGGGAAGAGTCTGAGAAGTTCTGCCCCTGAGGAGGAAGGAGTGGCAGAGACCACAGTGTGATGAACTGGCCGAAGCCCCCATTTCCCATCTGCCAGTGTTGCTGTGGGGAGGAGGTAGAGAAAATCAGGAGTGAAGTACGGCCTGGAAAGAAGGCAGGGGTGGGGTGTAGGTGTTTTAAGATTTGTTTATATTTTCTCATTGTGTTACTCTGATTTGATTGGTAAAAAATTAAATTAAATTAATTTTCCCCAAGTCGAGTCTGTTTTGCTGGTGACAGTAATTGGTGAGTGATCTCTCCCTGCCCTTATCTCAACCCAGAAGCCTTTCACTCTATTTTCTTTCTCCTGCACAGATGAAGAGCGGAGTGATAGAGCAGCTTGATGGGCACCTGCAGCCAGTCAGGGTAAACCCATCACATATACAGTGAAGGAAAAAGTCTCTCCAAGAAAGTAATAAAAACAACTCTTGACATCCAGGCTAGCTCTGGTGAGGAACAACCCACTAGGAGTGGGAGCAGGGACACAAGTGGAACACAAGCAGCAACAGGAGAGATCCCCACAGCTGTGCAGAGCTGTCCTCCAGCCAGGGGGGAAGAAAGGCCAGAGCTTGCAGAAGGACCTTTGTGTAATTTGGGAATTTCTACCACAGAGTCATTTGAAGTCCACTTCCGTATTTTCTTGACTAAAGCATTCACCACTAATGCTGTTTAATAGGGAGAAACTCAAAATATTGTGCAAGCTGACAACAAGTGCACTTGGTCTCTAACGTCTGTGCCTGTAAATTTTTTTCCTCTTTTTTTACATGGGTATGTCTCCAGGCATTTCCTCACCTCATCTTCTGTTTAAATCATTTTTCTCTCAATCTTCATCTCTGCTACAGAGATTCTCCATGAAAGGGATATCTTTGCCCTGTTTATCATTACCCTTGCTAGCCTGTTTAGTAAAAGGGATGCAAAGAATGATGTAAGGACACCGTTATTTTGAACAAGCCAAGGCTGGGTGAGAACAAAATGATGGTATTTACCCTCTTGCAAAAAGTACTCAGGCAGCAGTGGAGCTCCACTCTGCCATAACGCTGCCAGAACCGAGGGTTTCCTCATATTTCTGGGAAATCTTTCTCAGGAACCTAGGTAGTACAAGCAGCAGGGGAGGTTGCTGGAAGTGACTTTCTGTCACTGGTGTATTAATGGTAAGTAGTAAGTAAGACAAATGTAACATCTTGACATGCCGAACGTTTTTGCCTGCTGGTGCTAAGTTGGCTGCTCCTTGGCGGGGCTCGACTTGTGCAGGGATTCCTGCTGTGCTGTGTTTCTGCCCCTGTGCCCTCCACCCCTCCCTAGATCGTCATCCAGCTCCTCTAACTGTTTCTTTAAAATCCAGCGTTTTAGTAAGGCTCTTGGTCACACCTGGAGCATATTTTTATTGCCAAGCACAAATAATTTCAAATAGGTGGGGCAACTCAGGAAAAAGCCAGGAAGGACTTCAGATAGACTCCAGAACATCAGTATTGGAGCTGTGGGGCAGGAAAGCCTCTTTCCTCAGAATGCTCAGGAACAGACTGAGACTAATGTGCTGCCCACAGAGAGCTGATTTCTGCCCTAGATGCACCCCATGAGTGATGGGGCATAATTCTGGTTGACACCGCTTGCAGTGCACACAGGAGGCTCCTTGCTGCATTCAGTGTCCTTCCTTGGAGAGTAGGCCCTCTGCTGTGGATTTCTGTTGATTTTTTTTTTTTATCAGGCTAAAGAGGATATATTTTATCATAATGGTTTCAAATCCAATGTGTACAGGCCAACGCAAATAGGGTATTACAAGTTGAAGAACTGTACCTCAGGCACCATTTTATTAGAACTAGTGTTTACATCAAACAATACATCCTAAGTACTTCATATTAAGCTTGGACAAATCATTTGCCTGAGGATTAGGGTGTTGTGCCACTGAAATGTAATCCTTCTGTTGATTTTTTTTTTTCAAGCTGCCAAACCAAACATGGTAAAATCAGTAACTGTTAAAAAATCAAAAGGGTGAAAACTTTAGCCTCAATTTGACATGTTAAATATTATTGAGGTGGGTTTGCAGATAAATATCTGAACAGCAGGTCAGATTTTCATCTGCGCAGGTCAGCAAAACTCTACAGGGTTGCAAAAAAATTTAATGGTGGGTCTCATTGTTCCCCCATGGGGGCTGAGGAGGCAAGAAAGGGTAGGTCTGATTGTCTCCTGTAGGCAACCCTGGCATGTGAAACTGAGTGGAAAATCTGGGGAGCTGAGTCAGGAACAGCGGCCAGGGCAGGCTGTTTCCCACAAGGCAATTCCCTGTGTCTCTGTGCAGCCCAGGCAGCAGGAAAAAGGAGAGCCTCACTCTTCTGGCCTCTGCTCTCAAAAGTGGAAGAAGGGGTGTTGAGATACAACGCGCAGATGTGTAACACCAGCTGTGAGGAGTGGTGGGTGGCAGGGGCCCAGCCAAAATTTGTAGTGTTGCATGAATTGGAACCAGGCCAATCCCTGCTGGCTTCACAAAAGCAACTGCTCTCCACAAAAATACCTCACGCCTTTCCAGTACCCAGGAAAGCACATTTCTGCCTGTGTCTTACACAATCATGGCATTTGCTTTCCTATGCCTGTGCTGCTTGGGCCCCTTTTAACAAACAGCACCTCCAAAGAATGAGTACTCAGGCACACAGGACACCCCTGATGGCAGCTGCTACTGTGTGCTGAAAGGACAAGGTTGGCATCAAGGTGAACACAAAACACCTTCCGTCTCCTCACAGGGATTTAAGCTTGAGTCAGAAACAGCAGGGGTATTACAGAGATACCATCTCCGAAGGTAAAGCCACAGTAATGCCGTGGAGACTGTTCTCAACAGAAGCCCCATAGCAATGGCCAAGGAGGATACATTTCCATGCTAGGTAAGAAAATCCCTAGATATAAGTGTTTGGTTGCATTGAGAGCAAGGAGTGGGACCCTGGCTACAAACAAGGAAAAGAGAAAACTTTCCTGGACTTCTGCAGGACTGGCATTTCACCTGTGTGATTTCTCTTACCTCCAGCAATGTGGTGGTTCTCACATGCTCATGTGCACCTCAGGCACCTCTTCCCTGCTGTTTCTCCCTTCCCTCCTTCCAGAGCCAGGTCTCACTTCCCCTGGGGGTGTCCTCCATCCTCCCCTATGCTTTTCCCTGGCCAGGCAATCCCAGATATTGTTACCAAGCTGCTGGCTGGCTGAAGCTTCAGGAATCAAGAGGGAACAAAGGGGGGTAGCAATGCTCTGTACCCACCTCTCCTACTCTTTTGCCAAAAAGGATCTGGTTACTTAATTCCACAGTTTCTCTAGAGAATCCAGAAGGTGGAATAGGTGCAATGTCAGAAATCAATGTTTTGTTTCAGGTACAAGCTTGCCAATAATAACTTTTGTTAATAATTCCAGGGGAATCTCTATTTGAGAAGTCTAGCACCCAATGCCTTTGAGGAGTATGAGAGAAAAAGACAGGAAATGGGTTGTGCAACCACCAGTGAATACCAGTACCAGCATGTGGTGCACTGGTCGCTGGCTCTCATCTGTAATCACTACTGCACCTAAGGAAGGCAAAGTCCTGCTCAGAGGGAACTGAGCCTGGTGTAATTTTGCTTCAGTACTAAAGGCACCTGAACTTCAGGCCAGTCAGAAACAGTGGAGTGCATAGCAATCCACAGAATATGCCTTGGGAGACAGTGATACCTGGCATTTAAACATATCTAGGTTTCTGTAAGATTTTAGGGCCAGAATTCTCCAACAAAGTGTATTTGTATGCTTTGGTTTTATATATGTGTGTCTGTGCCTATTAATTTATCTACATTTGTATAATACTGTATCTTTGGGATTGACACACAATAGATCTACATCTTGAGAGAGCTGTAGATACAAACATAGACACAAAAGACCTTTATGAAGAGGTTACCCAACACAGTGACAAGTGATGGAATGCAGGCACGTGCAGAATCCATGCGTCTCACCCCACAGTCAAACGGATAACTCCCAAGTTTAAAGCTAAGGACACTATTAAGTGTTTTTGAATAAAGAATTGGGCTATCACTGAAGCAATCACCTCCATCCTTTTGGAAAGAAGAGTCACTGAAGACAACATAAAAAAAAAAAACCACAAAGACTTGTACTTTTGCATCATTGAGAAGAAAAAGAGGGCTTATATCTAAGAAACTAACTAGTAATTTACTAATATGTTTCCATACTTGTGTGCATACACACTAAACGCACTGCTTGTTTTACCATAGTTTAAAAAAAAAACCACAAAAAACCTAATTGATATTCTTTTACCAGCCATGGTACAAGTTACTTGCTAAGTCAACTCAGCATCAGCTCTTTGCCTTTTGTGGCTGCTGGGACATGTCACAGACTTGTGAGGGAGCTCAACAGCTCAAGCCAGGTGTGAGAGCCACAGACCTGTGTCCCACCCTGCAGTCCATCAGCCCTTTCACCAGCCTCATGGGCAGCTCATGCCTTGCCATAGGTGGGCAGAACACTCAAAGTTGTGTCTGTTGCAGAGCGCCCATGATCACCTACTGCATTCCCATGCTTCTGTCTAAGACTTCTGGAATCACGAGATTTTGTGCAGAGGCAGAAAGCTGCGAGTTTCATTGAAAGTCCAAAAGGTTCTGCTTAGGCAGCTCTCCCCTAGGGCATCTAGGTGCCCAAGCATTTGAAAGTCTTGTGAAAATCATGGTTGCGGGGTGTCCATCAATGTGTCTGGTTTGAGTGGTATTCACAGGAGGTGACGTAGATGATGCCCAGTCCCTTCCCATAAACAAGAATTCATTGATGAGTCAGGGTGTAAAAGAACTACAGCAGTGGGAAGTATTGTGTTTTTCTTGCAAACAGCACAGTTAATGCTTTTGAAAGTTAATCTTTGGCTCAAAATTACATCTCAGACTCCAAGCACTCTTCTGTCAAGTTGGAACTGCTGTGTGTTTTGTTAAACCAAGCCACGTACTGAGAGGTGTCTTGATATTTCCTTTCCTTATGGGCCCATTCTAGAAAGCCTGGGCTCCCAAATCAGCAGAGGAGAAGGGGAATGCTGACTCGCTGAAGCTGTCATACTAATTGAATCTCCCGGTAGGTCCCATCCTGTCTGCAGTCTCCATGTAGCACCTCTGAACAAGGCACTGCTTCAAGAGCTCTGCTTTGCCAAGGCTCCAGGTAGCACTGGTGAATGCTGCTGCCTTGGCTGCAAGCAGAAATTTCACAGAGATCACACATGATTGAGAGGTTAAAAAAAAAAAAAAAAAAACAGAAAAAACCAACCCACAAGAAGTAGAACCTGAAAAATTTGGAAATTATAAGCAAACAGGGAACAGGCAGAAGTATTGCACACAAAGGGCAATAAACATATGGAATAAATTAGGGGAGTAGGCAATGGAAGCAAAGCATGTAAATGAGTTCCACAGACACCTAGGTTTGTTGCTACAGAAGCAGGGGATGGAGGAGAAAGATGGAAAAACAGAAAAGTGCAATTAAAAGAGCTTTCTGATCCCATGGCCTTATCTTATGGTTCCTAAACCGTCTGTTTATCTAGGTGTTGCTGAGAGCCCAGATCAATAAGCACGTGGTATTTGTAGGTACCACGTATACAAGCACACCTGGACATAGTTTCTCTTAGTTTATATCAAACACCCAGCCTGCCTCCAAAGTATAGTATGAGGGTCTCTACTGCAAATTGAAATACAAGTGTCTTGATTTCCCTGAAACTACTTTGAACTCTCATTTTTACTGCCGTGCTGGACAGGAGAGAGGATTACTATATCAAAAAAAAAAAAAAAAAAAAAAAAACACAAAAAAAAATGGAAGCAAGGAAGCAGAAGAGAAATTCACAAAAGCATGTTCTGACTTGAAAGAGCAAAATATAGTATGCCTATACATGAGAGAGGAAAAACAGATTTTATAATATTAAAAGTAGCTTGGTCACAAGCTGAAGCTGCCATAGTTAATCTTATGGCACTGGTTTTACTGGCATTTTAATGTGTTACCCAGGACTTAACACTACATTATTCAGCAAGAGGTTTGTTCCCACCACAGGACATAGAAACGTCTCTGCTATTAGCACGAAAAGGGGAGCCACATAAACACAGCGAAGAGAATAGCCCCTTGTGCACATATACTTTTTATGATGATGTTGTGGAGTTAACTGGGGGGGGTTTTTTCCCCTTGATTCCCACTGTGCTGCCTTGTGGTAACAGGGTTGTAGCTGCAGCAAGGTTTGGCGCCCAGCCCTGGGCTCTTGCGCTGGGACCGAGGGGATACCGCCCCATCAGCAGGGCAGGGCAGAGACAGGACAGAGCTGCCTGCTGCAACTGAGGAGATGCTAAATACAGGCTTGCTCCTGGGTTGTGCAGGCTTTTTAATTTATCCTGGTGCTAATAAAGCCTCTACTGTAGCTCGGGAAGCAAACAGGCCTCAGGAGTGGCAGTGGTGCATGCAGGAAGAGTCAGCCTAGGCTGCGCAAACTGAAAGTTTCACATGCTCTGCAAAGAGTCTCTTTGAGAGATATAAAGAGGTAGGAGACCACCACAGACAATCTGATCCACAGCTTGCACAGGGAGGCTGAGGCTGTCGAATGCCATGCCAGCCTTTCTCAAAGGGAGCAAGACTTCAATGTGCAGGAGGCTTCTCACCTGCAGCCCTTGCAAGGGCAGGTCTGACACTGACCATGAGGTTGGACTCCTGCCTTCAGCAGCACCAACCATCAGTGTTTCAACTCTTCAGTTAGCACAAGCCTCACAGATGGTACCTCTTTCCATGCATATTCTTAGTTTATTTTGCTACTCGATGAATTTTGGGATAAAACACAGGAGATTTTGCAATCTCATTTGAAATGGATCTTTAAAAGGCGAACAGGACTAAATAAAAATCCACCACCACCATTCAGGCACTTCAAATTCACACATCAAGTAGGAATTAAAAGTTGGATGGGAAACATCTATTCTCACCTTCTGCATTTGCCATATCCATACACATAAGTTATGCATGTCTTGAGCAGTGAGTTTATGACTATAGTCTACCTCCTGATGTCAGCAACACAAGCACACAAGACTGACGTGTTAGCGGGATTTAGTTAAAGCAAATTTTATTCATGTTTCCATCCATGGATACAGGACAAATCCTTCTTTGCACCCAAAAATCTAAAAAACCATTTACAAGGCACTTGTAGTTTGTTTCCTGAAAAGTCACACCCTACTGTGAACTGTTTCATTTCTTCCTTTTATTGTGTATGTCTATACCATGCTTATTTCCTCCAGTACACTGGAAACCCTACAGTACTGTGTGGGGTGGGATGTTTGGCCTTGAACAATGTCCTTTAACAGCTTGCTGCTGCGATTCCCCTGTCACTGAAGGACTAACATCACACTGTCCTTCAGGTCCACAATGGAGGTGTTGGGCACTGTAAATGCACAGCACTCAAACGGCTTTTGCTCCTACTGAAACTGCTCTACTAACAAGTGAAACAGCGAAAGTTCCTGCTTCCTCCATTCAAGGCTGCTCATTGCCCCACAGCCCAGACAGCCCTATCCCAAGGCCTTTTTCTGCTAACAAGAACAGCCCAAACAGAGGCTAGTTTAGGGTATGTCATCTGAGTGGGGGCAGTAGGCCATGCATTTCCCAGGAAAACTGCTTCTGTCTTTGTAAGCCCCAGCATGAGTGAAGTTTACCAGTTCTCCTGGCTAAGATGTATTATTTCAGTGGCAGAAGGATGAGTGGCATGCAGAGCCACGGCTGGGGTTAATCAAGTATCATGGTGGACACTGAACCACTTAAAACCTTTGCCTCATCACTATGCAAAATTCCAAGCTAGAGGATCTTTTTTCGTTTGTTTTAGGAGAGAATAGGATATGTGTGTCTTCTGCTGCATCAAATGCAAATAATCATGGAAAACATTATCCTTCTTTACCTGGCTTGTTTTCCTAAAATATCCTGGCCTGTGCTTAACAGATGATGAAATAAAACCACTCTTAACAGGATTTCTGTTAAAATATTAACTGATTGACTGAAACACCAAAAAACAATGGAAAGAAAAATTCCTTTTTTTAGAATGGCCACATCATAGTAGCTGGCAGAGCAGTTCTGGATTTTGTCATCTTGTTACTAGCACATTGCTCTATCTCCAGGTATTGGCACTGTTTTAGAAGGTACAGCTAAATACAAAGACAGTTCTACTTTTACAGTCAAGGGACCCATAAAAATGACTAAATTCAGAACCTGCTTATCTCCCAGCCCCAAGATGTCAAAAGTCCTAGGGCCAGGAACACTGGACTATAACACTAGACCAACACAGAGAGATCTAGAAAGCCACATCTAAAAGAGGACTAATATTTGTATCACCCATTCTTCAATTAGTTTTAGGTAAACCTAGAAAGTAGCAGTCTCCTGGTAGCAAGACACCCCCTGACATCTAGCTAATTTCCTGGTAGACACACTGGAAAGGAAACAGGAGCAATTAGAGAGCTTGACCTTTTTGTGCTCTACAAGCTGTGATCTCAGATGCTGGGGTGGTGGCGATGCCTCTCTGCACCCCAGCAGCACAGAGGCTCCTTGGGTGCATGGCTCCAGAACCGATTTTCCCTCTCCAAGCAGAGCTGTGAGGGACATGTGAACACTGCAAGCCACTGCTGTCCCCTGACTTGCAGAGCCTCTCCTTGCCTAGATGACTTATCTGACTCACTCAGAACAAAATTTGGAGAAGAAGGACTGATCATGCCCTCACTTGCCTGGGAGGCATTGCTGAACCATCATCAGAAATGGCCTGATTGCTATGAACAAGGGGAAGCACATCTTAAGAGGCCTAGGCAGGGATGCCAAGACACATCATGCTGCTCAGCTATGTTCAGAGTCCTTTTGTGGAAGTTCACAGGAGGCGCTTGGGGACAGGACGAAGGGCAACAGCTGGGGAGCCACAGATCTGTCTATCATTCAGAGGACCCTATGGAAAAGGCCGCCAGGATGCATTCTGCCAGCAAGGTTCACGTTGAATACCAGAGACTGGGTCTGGGGGAGGCCAGCGAGTTTAGGGACAAACAACCCCTTTGAGGAGCAGCCGGAGAAATGTGACACAGCCAGGGAAGAAACGCAGCAGTGGATGCATGCAACTGTTCCCACCCTGGACACTGCCAGGGCAACAGCAAGCAGGCAATCGGAAGTGACAGTGTACTACTTTCTCCTTCAACAGGGTGAATCCAGGACACAGGCACAGCTTAAAATGTGACTTTCCCATCACTTTGGGTTCAAACCTTGGTGTTATTTATAAGCAGGGTTGTGGAGTTTGCTTCTTTTCCTTGACAATTTTTCCTTCTTATTAATTTTATTGGTAAAAACAAGAGAAAGATCTATCGGTAAGGGTACGAGAGATGACATGATGCCATGGCATCTCAAGCCCTTTGTCCAGCTCTCCAAATTCCAAGGCCTGGGAGCAGCTTTCCTAAAGTCACAAGACTCCCGGAACTCAATAGGTGCAGTTTGTCCCATGCAGATGTGCCATCGTCAGGATCCAGTTTTCCATATGGCTGTATTAGGTGCTCCCCTGACAAATGTAAACGTGAAAGGCATAGACCTGGAGCACCCTTTTTGTCTTTATTTTCTAACTTATTCTTAGAAACAGGCCAGCAAGTATTTTTAGTAAAATTTTAACCTTCTTCCAAGTGAGTTAGGCTGATCTTAACATACGGATGTAGACACAAAGCATACAGGGATCAGATTTTTAAAATGCTGAAGTACCTGAAAGTGCAGAGAGACACCTAGCTGTTTCCCATTGCTCTCAGTGCAGAAGTACTGGGCACAGCATAGTGAATGCAATCCCAGTACCTCTATACTGGAAAAAATGGGAAGAACAAACAGTACATTATAGAAGGGACACAGTGCCTTTCATTACTCTAAAGTGTCAGCATCTTACAAGTCATAGTTTGCAACTTAATCCACAGCAGACAGCCACGTGTGTTGGGGACAAACTTAGTACAGGAGTCTGTGCTAATCAGTTATAATCAATTATATTCCTCAAATGGACAACAAAAGCACAGTACTTGTGGACTGTGCTACAATCCCACCTCCTCCTGTCTACTCCCTATGACAGAAATAATAGAAAAGAGTGTAATTTCCCCAAGTCCCCAATCTGGTTCCCAGTCTCCCCATTGCCATTGCCTACATCCCCATCCCAGTACACCATCAAGAGATGAATAAGCAGCCCCATTAAAATTATACCCATGCAGAACATGCTGTGAGCGTTCACACTAATAAAAGTGAATGTTAACAAGTTTGGGCCCTATATGTTGTCAGTGTTTATTCTCATGGCTTAGCTAATTACTGTGTACAATATTGGTTAAAAAACTTATACTTTCTGGTGAGTAATATATAAATCAAGACTCACATGAGGGCAAATTTTTACCAGAAGAAATTAAACGCTTCAAAATTATATTGTTGATTGGACTGCAACCAGCATGACAATTAGACGTGATGTTAATCAGATATGAGCAATATGAACCAGATTATTTTATTAGCCTGGGAAATATGGTCAAGCTTCTTCCAGCTTTCATTACCTTTTCCTTTAAGGTGATGGTGATGATGATGATTATGATGATAATTTTATTGTTAGAATAAAATTTCTCATGTTTCCATCTCAAAAATCCAACTGGCTTTACAACAGGGTAGTTATTTAAGTCCATATCTCAAGGAATTGCTGTTCTCTCTGCTGCTGCTGTTGCACTGAATTGCTTTTATTTTCAAATCCACCTGTCTGATGCTCTTTTTAATGTATTCATTCTGATGAGAACTGCACTCAGACCACCACACCAAGCCACATGCAAAGGGGACTAAGGAAACACACCTCATCTTTTCCAAAATCGGTGATTTAGTCTGTGAGCTTCACTTAAGTCCTGTCTTCAGAAGACAGGCAGAGCACTGTGGGTATGCTCATAGCTTCCTACTCAGCTCCTAAATCTCTTGGGCACCACAAAGAAAACTACCCCAAGTGCCAGGGCTGCCTCCAGCCCTGTCTGAAGTAGGACTTCTTCCCTTGTCAGACCTGATAGCGTATCTTAAATCAACTCTGTGCAGGAGCCTTCACGTCCTGGAGGGATGCAGAGCAGTGCCCATTCCATGGAGTGTGTGGGGAGCACCCCTGAAATGCCAAATGTGGTTCAGCTCCCATGGGTGCATTAGCCAAAGACCGCTATGGGATTAAGTAGCATAAACTTACACCTGCAGGCATGAAAATGAGCTACAGTATCCCTTCCTGTCCTGCGCTGTCAGTGTTCCCTGCGAGGGCAGTGGGATCGTTCTCCAGGTGTTCACTGAAAACAGCACATAAATGTTTCAAACACCACTTCATAGGTGTCACTCCAAAGCCATAAAGAAAACAGAAGGCAGAAAGCCTCAGCACAAACCCTTAAATAACAAATATTCTTCGCCCCTCTGTAGGATTTTACAGGCTGAGAAGCGATGTTAGCTGAAACCTTTATTTTACAGCTTTTCCTCGAAAACTCAGCATACAACCAGCCTCAGAAGTGTTAGTGATGTTGCCTGGAGAAGACCTCTTGGATTTACGGGCAATAATTAATCTTTAGCTCCAGCAAGGCAGCTGTGCTGCAGGGTTAGTAGGAGTCACCATGTTGGTAAATGGTGATTGCACTACACACACAGCCCTGAGTACCCTGCAATTATAGGGAAAGGTTTCTTGGGCCTCTTGCAAAGGCCCTCAGGTTAGGAAGGTCTTACCAGGCAAGCTGGAAAGACCCTTCTTCTCTGTGCAAGACTCACCTTAAGGCAGGGTGGCCTGGGCAGATGAAGCCTCTGAGGACAAGGCATAGACAGGACCTAAGAAAGAAGGATCCATTGGGTCACCCATGTCTTGGCAGCAAGAGTCAGGGCTACTTTCTGCTGTGTTTATACTTTGAATTCAATACCTTGAGTCACTCTGATCTGGTCCATTTAACCAGCTGAGGAGGGATAAACAGAGCATTTGAGTTCGGGTGTATTTTGCTCCCTATGGCTGCCACGGGATGAGAGCAGCACTGCTCCCCTCTCTCTCTCTGTTTTGATTTCCACTGCAATTATGTCCCTTCTCTGGAATGGGAGTACCATCCACAGACCTCAACTGTTTTGGCTGAAGGAACCCCTGCCCATCACTTGCCGTGCTAGTGGATGGGAATACCTTGGGTGCAGCCCAAAATGCCTGCAGGAACCAAGGAAGTCTCAGACAAAGAGAGAGTAGCAACACTGTTGACTCTTCACTGAAGACCCATCTTCCTGACACGTGCCCAAGCCTGGCTCCTCTGGAAACAAAATAAGCAAGCAGTGAAAGTAGTTAGCTTTCATAGGAGCCAAGGAAAAGACAGTTTGCCTACTGTTATATGTAAGTAACACCAGCCAAACACCAATACCAGAAAATAGCACTGCGGGTATTTGTAAGGGGCCAGATCACAAAGTCTTGAAGTCATTTATTATTCATAGCTTCGAGGGCTTCATTAGACTTCTCTCATACAGTAACCTATGCCCTGTATTGAGCCAAATCGCTTGGATTTGGTTCAGTCACATCACCTGTGTGGGCATCCACACCTCTGCCAAAATACAGGGGGGAATAGGACCGGTGCTGCCCTCAGTAACTTAGTCAAGTGGTGAGTTGCCTGCCTGTGCCTTATCTTGCATTTGAATTTGGCTCCAGTTTCTGGCCTTCTGTTTTGGAGAAGATCCCTTCTCTGCAAAGTATTTTCTCCCCAGGATGGTATTGTCATGCAGGGCATTAGTTGCTCACCACAGGATTCTCCTCCCAGCTGGTGGCGCCAGCCCTAGAGGCAGAAGCCAGTCATACAATCTGACACTAAGTAAACACCTCGGCTCCATTTGAATGGAAGGGCTGTCCAAGTGGCCTCAAAAAAAAAAAAATCCACAAAACCCCTTGCGCGGCTCTGCTGTATTTGTTTTAGTCCCCCTTCGCTGTCTGGGGGAAGGGGAAAGGAGAGCCCTCAGCCCTCTTCTGCAAGCCCTTTCAGCCCTGCTCGGGTGCGTACGTCCCCCTCACCCCTGCACTGGCTTTCGGCTCCCCTGGAGCTGAAGAGTGAATAAGACCTCTCGGACATTGTCTTTAAGCTGATAATTGCAACCTCTTCACTGGCACAAGGCATCTCTCATGACATTTTGAGTCAAACTATGTCTTTTTTCTGTATATTTTAAATTAGACTCAAGAATGCAGAAAACCCAGCGTGAGATCCTTTCATTCCCCTTTGTTTAATATCTGTTATTATGACATTAAGTGTAGGGTTTTGTTGTGGTGGGGAGTTCAAAATCCCCCTTGGTTCTGCTGCTGTAGCCATAGGTTCGTGTACATTAAAGTGGTCATTTTCGGATTAGCTCCTGCCTTCCCTTTGATGCATGTGAAACGCTGAGCCAGTTAGTTGGAGAAGGCATTTTACCTCTTTTGTTGCCCTTCCTCACAACCAACGGCAGGGAGAGGACGAAAGCCCCCTGGCTCTCTTAAACCAGAAAGGAATTTCCAAAGGGTTTAAAGCTTTATTTGCCACTTCTGTCTGGGGTTCCCTGACGAAAAATAGAGCGGGTCTGCTTCCAAATAGAGCAGGCGGCGAAGAGCCTCGTATTTGCTGCTATTGTTGTCATCACCACTTGTGTGCCTGTTCCCTGGGAATTTGGGAGTCCTGAGGGCAGTACAAAGACTGAACAGCAGCACAACTCAAAACTTTACTCTGGGATGAACGTTTTAGTGGTGGGAATCAGAATTTTATGGCAAAGTTAGTTTTTTTCTCTTCTCTCTTCTTTTTTTTTCCTTTTTTTCCCCCTCTTCTTTTTGATTTGGCAGTTAATGGGAAGCAGAACAAAGGTTTGATTGAACAAATGCTAGATTTCACGTACACATCACATCACACAGGCAGCCCTATGATTTCTATCTATTTACATCAGACCTACACTCCGCACAGCTATTTCTGTGGGATGTCTGATATTTTCTTCCGAGGAGTGTTCTTGAGCCTTCAGCTCTTCCCACTTGAACCATTCATATCATTACAACTAATCCTAAGGGCTCTTGATTAAAATAAAACTGAGTCAATTAAAAAAAAATCGAAAAAATGGTTAATTACAAAAAAAAAATTACACACGCACAACTTTTCTGCTGCCTTAGACATCATCCCAAATATTCGTGTGAAAGTCGGGCAAACGGGGGAGAGGGAGTAGAAGGTCGGGGTGGGGGGGAGGAAGTGTTTATGTCAACACGGCTCAGTGATGGAATAATGCGCTCCAACGTGAAGTCAGAGCCGCGGGGCATGTGAAGTCCCGGATTCTCCAGGTGACAGGTGCTGCAGCAGTTCAGATGCCAGGCAGCCGCTCCTGCTCCCCTCCCGCCCCCGCCCCGGGCATCGGGAACCGGGGAGCAGGGGCTGTTCCTCCAAACGCAGCTCCTCCGCTTGACATACGGGTGGGAAAAGGGGGCTCATGAAATATTCCTGATCCACCAGAATGATTTTTGCCTTGAGAAACCTGCTTCCTTATTTTGGGGTTTTTTGTTTAGACCCTAATACGTGCCTAATCAGCGAGATATGTTTTAATTTAAAAGCCAGTAAACTGCAGCTGAAGTGCGCTACCGAAATCCGATGTAAGGATAATTTGGAGTATTCAAAACCGCTGAGTCAGCGGCGGAGCCCATCTCCATGGCTAGAATATTGTTTTTAACTCCCGCTGCTGTGTTTCACTTACTGTTACACCGATTGTATCATGTAATTATTGTTTGTTTTCCAAAAATGTAATTACTTTTTTTTCCTTTGTTTCCTTTGCAACGTTAAATCTGCCAAATGCCTGACTAAGGCAGCTCCAGAAAATAAAAAAGAAAAAAAAAATTAAAAGCTACTGAAAGAGGATGGGGTCTTTTTCTCTCTCTGTAGCCGAACATTTTACCTCTCGGGGACTTTAGCAAAAATACCGGCACGTGTAGAACTCCAGCCCGGTTTGAGGAAGACATCGGCTCCGGGGCAGTCCTACGCGTTTCTCGGACGGTTTTCCCTTCTGGCCGCGGGCTCGGGATGCGGCCGCTCTGCACGGAGCGATCTGCCGGGGGGCTAAATAACAATAATACCAATAATAACGATAACAACAATAAAGATGTGGAGGTGTTTCCAGCCTGGTGCTGGGGCCGAGCTGCACGACGGGGCCAGGAGGCCTGGAGCCAGGGGATGGTCTGGGGAAGCCGGTGGAGACCCCTGCGTGCCCGTCTACCCTCTCCGCGGGCGGACAGTGGGTCTCGGAGCTCTGCCCGCCGGCGGTCTCCGTCCCTAGGCGGGCGGCGGCGGGGATGCTTCCCCGCAGCTGGGAAAGCGGGTCCCCGCCCCGGCACCGGCCGTTCGGTGGCAGGTTTGGCCCTGGGGCCGAAAAGCAGAGAGAATGGAGGATGCTGACCTCCCGCTGAAACGCCGCGTTGCTCTTCTTGGGGCAACTTTAAAGGCTCAGCCCGGAGCGGCACGGGCAGCCCGGGCAGAGCGGGCTGGAGTGCCAAAATGCGGGGCGTGCTTCAGCTCTCACAGTGCCGGATGTGCCCAGGCCAGAGCAGGAGGAGTCGAATGCTCAGGATAACGTTCAGCATCGCACCAGGAGAGGTTACTCGACTTTCCCTGCTCTTTAATGTAGGTTTTGGGAAGAGCGACACCGTGTAAGATCGGCTCCTCCGATAAATTATACCTGCTTTAGTCAAAACGGTGCAAAGGGTCAGATCCCCCCACACGCCAGCAAACCTCCCCCTGGCTTCCCTGGCACATCCCCCCGAGCAAGAGCTTGCGGGCAGCACCGGGGAGGGACCGGGCAGCTGAAAACCCTTCTCACCGCACCAGCGTCAGACATCGCTATCGGGCTGGTTCCGGAAAGAGGATGGATGGGAAGGGTGGGAAACCTCGTCCTCGCCTTGCCTGTGTAGGAGGATCAGCCGCCCAACTCCTGTCCTCAGAAGCGGGGGTCTGGGGTTTCTCAGCACGAAGAAACAGATAGTCCCTGAAACCGCAGATTTTATTTCTGGCAAACAATGCTCCCCCAGCCAGCGTTTGTGTGCGAGACAAGTAATTGTGCTCCCTTGCTTAAATAAATCATTGATGGGTGAAATTACACATGCTCACTTAAAATGTAATGTGATTAAGAGATTATGGGATCGCAGTTAATATGTTGCCTCACAGCTTCTGGACCCAATTCCTGACATCAGAAATCCATCAGCCACAACTGTCCCTCCTTGCGGGGAGGCAGCTCCTCCTGCCACCGGCAGCCGTGAGGGCTGGCCAGGATGGGGGGTCCGGGGATCTCCCGCCTCTGCTCCCCGCAGGGGCCCGGAGAAGGTGAGAGGGAGCTTCAGGTTTGCGTTCAAATGAATAATAACTTATTGCTGTTGTTGTCTGGGGGGAGGAGGAAAAAAAGGTTAAACGGAAAGGCAGGAGACGGATTGGGGGGGCTGGGGTAAGCGAAGGGCTGGGGCTGCGCCTGCAAGCTGATTACCTCTCATCTGAAAGCTGCTCCATTTCCTCACACATCGGGTAAGTCCTTTATCATGAGGTGGCACAAGCCCTGCCGGGGGCTATTGGTCGCCCCGAGGAAGGAGCCGGGATGGCAAGCAGGATCCTATCATCAGGCTGCATAATAACCCCGGGCTCGCCACAGCTGCGCTGTGACCCTTTGTGATGGAGCTGATAGCGCTCCCGTGAAATAATGTCCTCCTTTTGGGTGTGAAATCACCATGTTTATTAATTGAGCTAGACATGAGGGTTACCTTTTTCTCTCCAAGCCATGGAAATTTGTGATTCAGGGCAAATGGTTCCCCCTTCCCCCCAAGTTGTGTTGCCAAGGGGTTGAGAGAGAAGGACCAGCTGGGAAGAAGAGCTGTTTTGAAGGGTCGAGAGGGACTGAGCTCTGCGGCAAGTTCAGAGTAGATTCATGCACAGACACCCCACACCTCGCTCAACAGCAAAAGCAGCCCCCCACTCCGGGCGAGCACCGCGAGGAAATACCAAACTCATTCCCAAAGGATGGAAGCCGGGGTGGGAAAGGATGCGCACCGCGCAGCCTGCCTTGGCCGTCCCGCGTGGGGATGCGCGGCGCCCCACGCCGCGCTTACCGCGCATCCCCACGCGCGCACTTTAGGAGGTGGGTCGTGCCGAAAGTCTCTCTCCACACGCACTTTTCTTTCCTTCTCCGCCCCTCCCCCCCT
>VYZT01047100.1:102188-122361 GCA_013400735.1 Pomatostomus ruficeps
AGGGTTGTAACGAGCTTATTGCAGTATGTGCTTCTGGGCCAATACTACTTGTATTTAACCTAATTAAAGCCGACCTTTCAAAATATCTGAAATATAAACACGCCTTTTTTTTTTTTAATTTCACTCTTCCCCCTCCTTTCCTACTCTGGTTTAACAATTTAACGTTTGACTCTCTGGGCTGGAACATGCAACCTTTCACCAGAGCACGGAGAGAGAGAGAGGGAGGGGGAAAGTAGCAAAAAACCTGCGAATGAGGTGGAGGGACTGGCTTTGCCCGAGCATCCGCGACACGCTTCCAGGTAGGCAGCTACCCCCACCCTCCCCGCCTCCCGGGGGCACATTTCTTCTTCCCTCACTCCCCCACTCCCTCATCCTCCTCCGGTGGGCAAGGGGCGGCAGGCAGGGAGCGAGCTGGGTGCCGCCCAGGAGCCGGGGTGACATTCTGTGCCCTGCTGGGGGTCGGGACCCGCGCGGGGGCAGCCAGCTCCCGCGGAGGGGTACGGAGGGAAGGGAAGGGCTTCTCGCTGCGCGCCGAGCGGCCGCGCGATTTTCAGCCGAGCGCTGCCTGCCGGGGGGCGGGCGCAGCTGCGTGGGGCCAGACACGAGCCTCCCACTGGAGGCAGTGGCACTCCTGTCGCTTCCCGGCCCAGGTGGATCTGCGAGGCTGAGGCAAAGCCCCCAAAATAACTCGGTAACGACTGTGTACATTAATGCCCTCTACGCCCATCACACAGGAGCTGAACGAGTTTATTTCCCGTGAAAGCCCACCCTCGCACAGCCTCAGCGAGTTTTTTTTCCCGATCAATGGGAAATTTAACCCCTTTTTTTTTTTTTCCAGGGCAAACCCGAATATGCTAATTTTAATATTTTTATTTTACTTTTTTTTTTAAACTGTGTAATCAGAATTATCCTGGGATTATTTTTTTCCGCTGAATGACATTACAAAGAATTTTGTTAAAGAAAGCCAGACTAATTGCTGCCAGAAGAGTCTTTTCATAGAAAAGTCTGGTTTTCATAAGGGAGTTTCTGTGGATGTTAAATCCGAACGTAGTGGAATAGTGGAAAGGGGGTTTTTTGCTTGTTTGGTTTTTTTTTAATATATAGATAGAGAAAGGCGATTTTTCTCAGCAGCAGAAAAGACCCACGCTTTAGTAAAAAAACTATTCAGGGATTCACGGGGCAGACGCTGAGAGGAGCAAACGCCGGCACACTTCCGAGCGGCCGCACGTTTGCCGGGCGGGTCTGCCCCACGGCAGCTCCCCGGTGCTCTCGCCCCCCGGCCCGGCCCGTGTGTCGGGGCAAAGCCCCTCGCAGCTCCCGGGGCAGTTTCGCCCGGGTAGGGGCTCTGCGGGCTCCCTCGGAGCGCGGGGTAGGGGGATGGAGGGACGGCAGGGTGTGAAATGCGGCCATCCCTTCCGTGGCCCGACACCCCGTTCTCTTGTGAAAGTCTCGGTCCTCACCTACGGCAAACCCAACAACGCTGACGGGGGAGGCAGGACCCCCACTTGAAGCCCCCCCCGTCCCCGCCTCCCAGCAGCAGCAAGGCGGACAGGACAACAGGCAGCCTTAGGGAGCGCAGCGGCCTTCCCGGGAAAGGTGGACCCGGGGTCGGCCGCGGTGCTAGCCCGGGGAGATGGGGGGGCTGCCCCCCATCAGCCATCCCAGGCAGCTGCGCAAAAACAAGAAGTAAGCAAGACATGAACAGTCCCGCAAAGATGTAAAGATCGCTCACGGTTTTCTCTTTTTTTTTTTTTTTTTCCCCTTTTCTTTCCTCTTTAATTTTAAATCTCCCTCAGTTAACCTGACTTCCTCTCCTTTTATTCCCCCTACCTAGGGGGTCCTAGGTAGAATTTCTAACCCCCTTCGCAACATCAGAAACAGAACAGGACCCCCTCGTCTGAAGGAGAAGAGGGTCAAAACAAATAAGTAAAAGACGGAGCCTTTCCCTGCCGCGGGGCAGAGCCTGCCCCATCGTGCCCCTCCGGGGCCCCGAGCCTGTTGGGGAGGGCAGGAGCATCCCTGCTCCTCTTCCGTGCCCAGCCGCTCTGTCCCGCCGGGTTGGGACTGGCTCCACCGGGGGAAAGGGGAAAATGAGCATGAAGGCAGATTTCTGCAAAAATCTCCCATTCCGCTGGCCACGGAGAGTCGCGGGAGTTTTCCAGCCACTAATTCTCAGCCCTTCCCCTATCACCAGCGGCACAACCACCTCTTCAGCGCATACACCTCTTCATAACCTACTGCCTGCTTTGACCACCGGAACTTTTCACCGTGACAGAGAACAGAGCTCAACAACCCCGCGGGATGGCTTTTTTTTTCTTTTCTATTTTTTCCCCACAACAACAACAACAGCATCATACTCTAACGCCTTTGCAGACAGAACAACCTCATCCCGGTACTGCTCGGCGGCCCTTTTGTTCCCGGTGGGGAGACCCGATCTGGCTCGGCTCGGCCCGCCGGGGCTGCGGGAAGCCCGGTCCTCCCCTCCCTCCTCTCGCCGGAGCGGGGACGTGATAAAAGGAGACAGGGCTCTGAAAGGATTTGATTGAAATGGCGTGTGCCAAGCTGATGGGAGCCAGCGAGGGACAAAGCGCCGAGGAGTCATGGACACTCGAGCAATTATTCCTCCACGCTGAAGGTGGATTAGTGCAATGGAAAGAAGCATATGTTCGGCCTGGGGCGACACTCCCCCTGGCTGGGTTTAGAGAATGAGAGCGGAGAAAGAGGCTGAACCTGGAATATCAACTATCCGGGAGACAGCCCACCCCACCCCCTCTTATCCCAGCCTCTCCAAAAGTCTCAGGGATGGAGACATAAATATACATGCCCATAAAGATAAATAGATAGGTACGAACAAACACACAAACACCCAAAAATACAGATGCACACACACCTCTAGGTATGGTCGCACGTGCACGTGGTGCTGCACACGGGCTTTGCACAGACAGGCAGGAGCAAGAGGCACCCTAGGTGAAAAACCTCCCCGGGTATGGCAATGCGAACAAATAAACAATCGGCCTCCAGGAAGGTCGTAGCAGCAGCCACTTCTGCTGGAGGCTCCAGTTTCCCCAGACCTTTCCCAGGAAACTTTCCAAAAGCAGCTGCAGCAAAGGATGGGGTGATTTCCATACCCCCTACCAGGGCCATGTCCAAGCCCTCCTGGAAACACAAAGCAAAACCTCAATTGCCCCTTTTCCATCTGATTTTCTTCTAAGCCACATCCACTTCCTGTTCTCTCTCCCTTTCCCTAGCTCCCTGCAAAACCCCATCCTTTCCAGCAGGGTAGCTGCAAGGTCTCCCAAGGGCATGAGGATGGGAAGAAGCCCCAGCAGCCAGCCTGCCAGCCCCCATCCCAAACATCGGCATGGCAGGAACAGCCCCCATCGAGGCTCCATGGCAATAGGACACCCATCGACTGCTGTCCCGGATCACCTACGCGCACACTCAGGCTCCAAAACTCAGGCAGGTATGGCAGGAGCACCTTTTTAGCACTAATACAGTGCAGCTTGTTAGGCCTAATGAGGAAAAAGAGCACTGAGGCCAGCCACAGCCCCTGCTTTCCTCTCACCAGCATGTGCCACTGTGGGGTGTCTCCTCAGCTGTTGTCCAAGCAGTCCTGCTTGCAGGGCAGAGAGATAAACTCCATCACAGGAGAGGAGGAGACAGGACAAGCGCAGGGAGCATCACCCAACAGCAAGGTAGAGGGCAAGGAAGACAAGCTGAAGGGAAGGGCTCCTGCCAGCAGACTTTAAAGGGAGGGAGGGAGGGAGAAAGAGGGAAGAAAAGGGAATGTAGCTCTTCCCTTCTCCTAGCAGCCCAAAAAATGCTCCGCTCTGCAACCATAAATGTGTCCCAAATATTTCACATCTCTGCTTCTTTATCCTTAGCTTTGGGGATCGGGATGGATCGTACACAGAGAGGAGGGGGCCTGCTCTGCCCAATGCAGTGCTGAGGCAGGAAGTTTTGCAGGATGAACAAGGGGGTAGGAACATAACCAAAAACACTGTATAGAAGCAATATACATCCCTCAACCTGTGAGTGTAACTGCCCAGCTCACACTTCTGCTAGAAAACAACTCTCTATTGAGAGCCCCTGCATCTGCTTTCAATCAAGTATTACAAAGGGAATTAACTATACCACAGGCAGCAACAGCAGTGGGGCTTCAGAGCATCTCTGGATAGAAAAGGTCTTCACGTAGATGCTTCAGGTCTCCTATAGAAAACAGGATGTGTGTGCACACAACATGCTCAAGGAACAATGTGGTGAAATGGCTTGCAGTTCACACCCGACAGTTCCACCTGCCTGCTGAACACAGGACAATTTCTTCCTCACCTAGGCTATGCTTTCCCGGTTTACCCTCCTTGCCCTGGTGTGAAGATCGTCTGTGCAAATGAACTCTGTAACTACAAACAGGACAATAATCATGGAGCTTGGAGTAACCTCAGGGCCCTGGTTTTGAGAGGGAGGGACTCATGGGGAAACCACAGGCTTTGGGTGCCAGCATGTGCCTTGCAAAATCAGAGCCTGAAAGAAAAGTGCCACAGGGAACCAGCGGGTCTCTCCTACACTACCAAAAGCTCTCAGATAGTCTTACCCTGATTTCCACACTACATTCACTAAGTGAAGATGCTCTAACCACTCTGTTGGTATGACAGAAATTTTGGGCTACCAAAGCTGAACTTGGCATCAGAGAGACATGACTACAGTGGCTTTAAGAGGGAATAAAAGACCACAGATTTGTCACCTTCCTATCTGCAGCACCAGAAAGGAGTAACAGTTCAAGGATACAAATATTTACCGCCATCATAACCGCTATATATCTGTTTAGCCTGCCTGTAATATCAGCGGTTTCATCCACCCAAGAAAGCCTAGAAACTAGAAGAAGAAAAAACAAGGCTATTTTGCTATTCTGAAGCTGGTAAGGCTCTCCTAGTAATGGGTCATAAAAGACTTTCACTTTTCCTCTGTTTCCAAATGCTTGCTTTAAACGACTTCTTTTTGGGAGTTTGGGGTTACTAAACTAAATAGTGCAAATGGAGAGGCTGCAGCTTATGCAAAATAAATGATTTAAGAACTGGGCTTGGCTGATTTATTTTTTCCTCCGTGTTGGAGATAAAAAGAAGGAACATATTCTAGTAATCCCTACTCATTTTCACAGCCATTCTTGCACCTGTAACTCAAATAATGAAGCCATTTGTTATTTATATTGCACTTTCCCCTCCATTCTAGATTTCTAACGATCTGACCCTGCTTTATGGCCCTGACAAAGCCTGAAACTAGTGTGGACTTCCAATAATTGAACGATATAAGGAAAAATCTTTAACTGGAATGAAGCAGATGTTAGCTTCATGCAGTCCCCTAACTTGATTATTCTTTGGACACATTAGACAAGCATTAGTGATTGATAATGATGCTAATTAACCCCTTTCCTTTCCAAAACAGTAAACCAATGCCAGCAGGATTCTGCAAACAACACACACAAAGTGTATACCAGTATCTGTTCAAAGTGGATCAGGGACACAACTTCATTGCCCAGTGCTTGACAAAAGCCTTATCCTGCTGACACCAAGCTAGCTCCAAATCTTCTCTAGGAGTTAACAGCTCCAGCTGCTTGCAGGGCAGGGAGCAGAAAAGGTGCACAGGACAAAATCAAAGGCACCGTTTATTTTTTTATATTCCCAACCTTTCACGTTTGATTATGTAGCCAGTGTAAATCACTGTGCCCTCGCTAGCTGGGATGGACTTCACGCTACTCCCCATCGGAAGGGGGCTAGTTATTTTAGCTACACTTTCCTAACATGAGGGGTGAGGCTCTGGGAATCTGGTCTGGGCTGAGACATGCATGTACCAAGGAGGGAAAGGGAAGTTCACATTCTGGAATTTAAATAGGAGGGAGAAGATGAGTAAACAAACAAGGATCTGATCTGATTATGCAGTTGAATTTATCATGGACAATAAAGAAATTGCCTTTAAATGTAAGGGTTTGGATAAATGAATACTCCTAGCAAGTGAATAAAATGTATTCAATTAACTAAAAACCTTGTGCACTTCTGAACTGAAGTGGAATCGACTGTAATTGATTTATTTGAAACCAGAGGTTAAGGACTGAATTAGCTAAGTACAACTGGGTATTTCAAGCCACTGACTTCTCAAATGTCAAATCTCTTCTATTTTAAATATTATTTCAGCTGCGGGGCATTGCTGTCCTGATGGCTGTTCCACCAGTTAAATCTCAAATTATATTAATATTTGATTTTTGGAGGGTGGGGTAAAATACGGTACAAAGAGGAGGGCTGTCCTTGTTCACAGTGAAAGAGCACCAAGCTGCATTTTGGTTCACATGTAGGAATTAGCTTAGCATGGCAGCAATGATCTAACATTCAGCCACCACTCATCCTTGTTTCAACCGATCTGGGGGAAAAAAACAACAACACATTTCTGTTTAGTGTATAAAAGCATGACCTAGAATCTCACTGCTGCACCTCGATCACAACGTTAAAAATGCATCCAAAGAATCCTGAAGTAATTAGCACGTTTTAGTAACTGCACATTGGTCACAGCAGAAGAGGCTGAACCAAACCTAGTCTGATTTCCATTATCGCCTGTAAAATCCTTCCTTAGGAATAACAGTAATAAAGAAATCTATGCAAGGTCGTTTCAATTTTGGTTTTTGGTGGCTTGCTAATGCAGCAGCAGGATACTTACAATGCGCTATCCTAGCATGAAGTAGCTAATTATATCTTTAAAACATTATTTATTATGACCTTATAATGTTCTAGCATAAGACTGCTTTATACATTGACCAGTATAAAACGATTATATTGGGTACAGGTTTCAAAAAGTAACAAGCATCTGTAAATCCAGATATGAATGAATGGTATTTAATAAGATTGTTTTCATTTAAAAATGAGTATTTATGTGTTGCCGTAGAAAGAGCAGCAATGTATTGCTGTTTATGAATGCTATTGTGCCTGAGGTTAGGATCCCACACACAATCTGAGATGCAGCCAAGAAAAACAGCCCTGATAGACAATGCTTCACTTCACCTGCTACAATACTGTGCATTTCATTTATGTCAAGAATATGTACAGTTAGGGTTCATTCACCTCATTATTTTGTTACATCTACTTTACGGTTAACCAGTCTCTCTTGGAAATAATAAATAACTGTTTTTAAAACAATTGCAGCTTTGCATTCAAAAGATCCACTTTCAATTTATAGAAAAAAAATATTCACCATTTTTATAAACTAGCTGGCTCTCGAAAATAGAATTTAGACTCTACCAACTCTCTTTCTGCTTGGCAAGATTGATTTTACACTGCCTTCCATAAGTAGATTACCAAAGCAAAATGAAACATCTTGGGCTTTATCTAATGCTTTGCTTCACCAGCTCCACCAAACGTCAAAATATATGAGTAAATGTTAATTCTCTGTGCAGCTTTATTGCAAACACCTCCCTCTTAACCTCCTCGATTTCTGCCTAAGCAAAAAGGGGAAAAAAGGGAGAGAGAGAGAGTCAGGGAGGGAAGGAAAGAGAGAGAAAAATCAGCCTCCACTACCAAAATACCATCAGCACTTAAAGGAGACCCTCTTTTTAAAATGCCTTTACATTCTAAACTGCATTAAGTCTCCCTTCCTATGATATAACATAATCCAGCCTGATCCTGACTTCACCTACCCCCCGGGCCAAAGAAAATAGATTCAAAATCTGAATTCTCACATGTTTATATAGCCCATCTTCAAGACGTACACTCAATTTTTTTAAAGCGAACTTCCCTGTTTCACAACTGGTTTCCACAAGAAGAAACTCAAGATAAAAATTTCAGTCCCTTATAAACTGACACAGCCATCTCAAAATGTCAGTCTGTGCATTCCACTAAAACACGACCCATCAATCAGAAATAATCTGTCTCCTGCAAGATTTCACTAAAGTTCACAACCGTGAGATGATTTTGTTGGCATTGACTACGGATCTTTTCTTTTTTTTGAGGGGGAGGGAGCACCCAGCTCTGATTTATTGGTATATAATTTTTTCATAGCATTAATTTTCAGTATTTTCTCAGTAATGATTATTTTTTAAATGTCCTTCCTGAGATGTGTTTTTTAATCTCTGCTCTCCGTTAGGACAACTACATGTACAAAATTTTATAGGCTTATAATTCTGTATGCTATAGATAAACATAAATAAAAACCTAGAGGTCAACATAAATAAAATAAAACTTTTATTTTTTAAATAAAATTATGTTTTGGTTAAAGAAAAGATACTGTGTCATTTTTGTTAGTAGTACAGACAATATTTTATCCAAAAGAATACATTGTGCTTTATTGTGTCATTTGTCTGAATACAGACTCAGTGGAATATCTAAATGATACCCTGCTCTGAACTCCAAGTTGAAAGTAAGTTTTTATTATACTTGAGGGAAACAATGGGTTCAGCTGCTTATTGCAAGGAGCAATTGTCAAGGGAGAGTTAAACTCAATTACTGTAACCATACTGAATAAAAAATACTGCCAAGAACAAAAATACGCCTGGGTAAAGACAGCTACTGAATAAAAAAATCGACATAAAGCGTATCAAATATTTATTTATCTGGGCAACAAAGGACTATGATACATTGATAGGCATGGAAACTACTGCCGGCACAACTCAATACAATACAACTATAACTGCTTCCAATATGGCCAGTGGAAATACAGGATACCAGGTGGTCCCAAATGTTTGAAGTTCTTTGGGAAAAAAAAAAAAAAAAAAAAAGGGAGAAAGAAAAAAAAAATAGGGGGGAAAAAAAAAAGGAAAGTAAAACTAAATCTTGTTTTAAAAGACAATATTAATTTATTGCTCTGTTGGTGCTTTTGGGAGAAGGACAGTGGATGAAAATAACTTTTTTCATTTTCCACAACACAGAAGGGTTGTAAAACCACTAACATGTTTAAAAAACCTTGCCAGGGTCCAACATCACTTTATTTTATCTTCAATGAGAAACTAAATGTCATACTAATTATATATAAAAATTAATGGTTTTTTATTTGTTCAGCTGCTTCATTGTCGCTTTTAACATGCTACAACAGGGCTAAAAATGATGAATCCCAGAGAAAAACCCCCAAAAAACCTCTGATATCTAAATAAGTACCATGAACCACATGATGAACTAAGAGGGGAAGATTTAAAACCCACTAAACAAGAGGTAAACGAGATCACCAGATAAATAAAAAAAGGCTTAAAACAGACTCACCATATTTACAATTCCCATTAAATTACACATAAATAAATATATACATACATGAACACTGATTCCCTTATATAATAACCGTGAATCGTGTTGCAATAGAAAGTTCA
The DNA here is from genome assembly GCA_013400735.1 of Pomatostomus ruficeps. Taxonomy (NCBI): domain Eukaryota; kingdom Metazoa; phylum Chordata; class Aves; order Passeriformes; family Timaliidae; genus Pomatostomus; species Pomatostomus ruficeps. The sequence goes on from VYZT01047100.1 coordinate 111,523, forward strand.
AGTTGGTCGCTTTACCTTGGACAGGAAAAAGTTCTACAACTGAAGATATGACATGGAACCGCTTGTGTTTTGTGTTCAAGTTTATTCACAATACTGATAAAATGTCATCAGTCCTTTTTGCCTTTTGTATGTCTGCTGTTGCTGTTGTACTTTTTCACGTGGTTTTTTTTCATTTTTAGTATGGCTACAATCTTAACTGAAGTTTATGTAAGGGAAGGTGGTGATTCAGTCCGGTGAAGCTCATAGAATTTTAAGTATTATTTATTTCTTTTTGTTTGTTTTTTTTTTTAATTTTTTAATATATTTTTAGAAAAAAAAGTCCTTTTCTTTTTTGTTTTATTTTTTGTTGGGTTTTTTTTTTTCTCCTTTTGTTTTATTTTAAAAAAAGTTCACAAACTCAAGACAGAACTTTTTTTTCTTTGCTGGCTCCGTCCCCCTGTTCTGTTCTCTTAGGCTCAAAACTGGGGTAAAACGATGGTGGGAGTGGGAAGAGAGGGGGAGTTAAGCGGGAGCAAATGGAAATGTGGATGCTGGGAAGGGGTGTGGAGAGAGGGCAGAGCAGTCCTGCAGAGTCAGAGAACGGGACTGGCAGAAGGACGCTCATTCTGTTGCTGTAGCCTGGGGTGCTGGGTGCTGGGGAGAGGGAGGAGGGAGATGAATGGATCGATGGGCTATGAGGGGGAAGGGAGAGGAGTGTGTGGGGGGGATCCTCACTTTCGGTGCTTCTCCTCTTTGTCGCCGCTTTTGGTGCTGTTGTCTGTGTGACTGTTGGGGTTGTTGCTGAGGTACATTTTGTCCATGGCCTTGAGTGCCTCGGTGAGATAGTTCTGCAGGGCGGTGACGGCGGCACACACCGCCGGGCTCCCAAAGCCGTGCGAGATGAGGTTGAAGTGGGTCAGGCAGCTCTGGATGCCCGGCTCCAAAATGGGGTTGGGCCGCGAGTTCCCCAGGGGAGATCGGTCCTGAGCCAGCAGGTCGGTGAACTCTTTACAGATCTGTCTGTAGCACAAATGGAGCAGAGAGACAGAGGGAGGGAGGGAGGGAGGGAAGGGAAGAGAGAGGAAGAGAAATGAACCATCACTGGCGGCAGCAAAGCCTGTGCATTCTCCCTGCTAGATTGCACAAGCCCCTGGATCAAGGGGGCTCCTGCTCCTGAGCACACACACTCTCTCACTTCTCCTGCTCCTCTCTGTGAATCCTTCCCCCTAATTCTCACACTTCCCCAGCATGCACAAACCCCTTCCCCTCACCTTGCATGCACAGACAACAGCACACCATACATCACACCCCAGCTCCATCCAACACACAGGCAGACAACAGGAACACAGGGACACATGCCTCTTGCCCCACCGCTCTCCACACCTCAGCCCCCAACACTCTCCACAAACACACATCCCTGCCCAGCTGGGGTTTGGAGCACAAACACAGTTTAAAGTTTCTGAGCAGGCTTAATAGATGGGCTGTGATACCCAAAGGCAGGTTAAGGGATTTATTCACATTTTGGAAGATCCCTTGTTTTACAGGAGAACCAGAGAGAGATGTCGGCCTCTTCCTTCACAAGGCTAAAACACACCTGTGTGCCAGGAAGAATGAGTGAGGGCAGGGCGGGGAATTGAGGCTTTAAATTAGGGTATCTGAAACATTTATGTATGTAAATCTCTATCTCCAAATCCAAAGGGACCTTTCCACAGAGGGGAAGGCTGACGCTAACCAGCGCCTGGAAATTTCCTTCCAGGGAGGTGAGAAGGGAGGATACGAGGGCATGGTGCAGAAGATAGGTTATATCACCCACTCACTGCACAAATGGTTGGAAAAATAACACACCTTACAGCAAGGGAGCTCAGAGGCATGTCAAAACAGTTTGTATTCTAAAACCCACATTAATGTCTTCCAGCCATAAAGAGGCTCCCATCTTCTGCTTGTGTCCTCTGGCACTGTGCCCTTTGGTGACACCTTCATTGGTAATTAAGGGCTACTAAACAACCTTTTTAATTTCCAGCAAACATACCAAAACAATCATTTTCTTTTCACGCACCACCTGAAAGTCTAGGCAGCCCCAGCAATGATAAACTCTGCTAGCATTTTAACTGCGTGCAGATTGTCATTTAAAATATATTTTTAATATCCCTATATTTGCTAAGTAACAGAGCTGCTTAGGCAGGAAGAACCATTGCTGATTTTAATGAACTGAAATCAGTTTAATGTGCCAGTTTTATTTTACTGTCAATGGGAAGCCTTCCCCTTCTACTTAAATTGATAAGCTGAGTGAATAGGCCCAGAGAATGTTTTGCTTTGAAGAATTACTGCTTTTTCTGTAACTAAGCATCCACCCTCGATTTGCACAACTCACACTTAAGGTAATCTGCACAAACGGATTTGATGGAAACCAAGCAGGGTTGTAGAGTTCTCCTATACCACGACAGCCAACACACACCCTCACAACTTGCAAAGCCATCAACCACTGGTTATGCGGCAAACAAACACGTCCACAAAATAAATGCCCCAAACCCGAGTTCGTCCCCCTCCCTCATTTCTAAGCAACATGCCAGAAAGTTAAATGTCTTACTTTGTAGCTAGAAGCATGTTTTTTCTTGTGACTTGCTCGTTTGGATCGGAATGTTGTCGGTTGAGAAATTCAGCTACTGCTTTGGCAGGAAATTCTGTCTCACAAACGTACCCAAAATCTCTAGCTAGATGTACTGCTTCTCCTGAATAGGGAGGCACGGGTGGGGATGGAAAGAAACACACAGCTCATCAGTACACAACACACAGAGGCAAAAATCCATTTGAAAAAAAACAAACAAAAAACCACTACATTCTACTCTGGCTTTTCTTCTCAAAGGCTTGGACTTTTTCTCTTTGAGAAAGTTAGGGCAAGAAATGCTAATTACATCTTATCTTGCAGTTTTCTTTGGTTCAGTTGAAGGCAATGCAAATGTGTATTTTCATGACAATTGTTAGAAGTGAAATCTCACATAAGAATTTTTAAAAGTTCACATTTATTAACAGATACTTTTAGACAGACAGGCTCCATCCACCTAGAATGTATGCTTCAATTTACAACTCCATACCTATGGAGAGCCATTTATGTACATTTTATTCACAGCTATTTACTCTGAAAATGTGTTTGCTTCAGATACATCTCTATATTCTTTTGCAATGCATCAGTGATTAATATTGATCATAATTACTCCTAGAGCTCTTCTAAATAAAATGCATTAAACAGCTAAGTGTTTAAAATTTAACTTGATCGCATATAATTATATGTTCACCCCCAAACGATTAACCATGAGAATTTTAGGGTCATTCCACTGAGTCTGTCTGTTTTGTTGATTTTCAAATCTTTGGTTTTAATTTCCTGAACCAGTTGGTTTTTACTGCAGGGCTTCCTGCCATTAGCTCTAGCTCCGGAAGAACGCATGCGCCAATTAGAGCTTCAAAGCCTCAGTCCACTGAGCTTGTTTCTATAAAATGGAGCGGATCATAAACAATAACAGTACTCTAGAAACTGCCTCATCGCTACAGGACTCAAAGCCCCAGCAATGTTTATACTATCCTCTCCCCAAAATTAGCCACCATCACTAAGTTATCTGAAGATCGGGCCTCTGATTTTGTTTTTTTAAAAATCATTCTTTTCAAAGCCATTGTATGTGAAAGCCAAACAGAACAATAGATTACCATAAAACCTTCTCCATATTCATTAACATCACAAATAATATTAAGCATCTACCAAATCTAGACTTTTTACAAGTTTTCCCCTCATGATTTTTTACTACAGCGTGTCCATGCAATTGCAAAGCCTTTTCAGAAACACGAAGACGCGGTAATTTTCATGCAGTATAAATATAGCGTTCACTAATCCTGATGTTTAAAAAAATGATGCCTGGCATCATCGCACAGCGCTTCTTTCCCCATCTCTTTGAACATGAAACATTTCTCACAGAACACGAAGCGACAACAAAACAATTTCCCACCTACACAACCAAACTTAAGCTAAACCTGGACAGCTGGGGCTGAGCTTAAAAGCGCTCTACAAACTGAATCAGTCTAAAATGCAGCTGAACCCGTAAGCAAGGGGAAAGGAGAGGGATCTATTTGCAGGCCTCAGACATACTCTGTGTCAGCCAGCACGACACAGTCACTGCTTCAAAACTAAATGACTGCCAACTCTTGAGCTTCCTATCTCCCAGTACAGACAGCACAGGACATCCCAAGGCATTAAAAGTAAGTTGCACCTTTTCTGGCCAAAGCAATGCAGAGGAGAATGATATAGCCAAGGGAACATGTGTTCTGAAAATGAGAACCAAAAGGGAGTGGGGGCTGGTGGTGGTGGTGCAACTTTGAGGCTTTCAGGACACCATTAATTCATGGCTGAGGTCAAGGATTCCCAAATTAATTCAGGAAGTAATGGTCACGCATTTCTCAAATGCAGATGTCAGAAAAGTTAAATAATTTACTGTTATGTGGCTGCAGGCTGGGAGGGAGAACAAACTTGAAGTAGCTGCAGTTTCTGACATTTAAAATTGCCTGGTTGTCCACCTGTGGCAGAAGAACAGCAGTGAAGTATTAGAGGCTCTGCTGCCTGTAACTTCCAACTTGATACTCAGGGGTGTCTTATGGGGTGCTAAGCTCACAATCCCCCTTCACACGGATCCTTCCCATGCTGCTCCCAATGAGATCTGCTTACTCCGTAGAGGGATTACTCATTTGAATGAGTGTGCAAGATGGGGCCTTGAAAACATCTAGCTCAGAAACTAAAAAGCAAATAAATGGTAGAATGCCTTGCTGAGTCTGCAGGACTCGCACAAACCCGTTTCAGGTTATAACAAAAAGCAAAGGCATACTATTAACCTGATCTTTTTTTAAGACATAGAAAATAACGCCCTTCCAAACACCAATGAGCAGCGCTGACTCTGGGAAAGGAGAAAAAAAACCCAAATGACCCAACAGCAAGTCTTCTCCCATCTGGCAAAAGCAACAGGCACCTTTTCCAAACGAGCCCTCCCAGGTTTTTGAGTCACTTACCCTCCACGAGTGATGTGAGCAAGGTAACATTAGCAGCTTTACGCCTCCCAGCTGGCAGGTTTAGTCCTATTTTGTCCAGTTTCTCCCTCAGAGATCTCCCTCCATTTTTAGACTTCGCCCTGCTCCACACAAAAAGGCATTGAGAAATGGGGCTTGGGGGAACACCTGCTCCTCCTTTGGCTCCTGCCCATACATGCCCCCAACACATGGCCTTCCCATGGAGGGGAATAAAGGGTTTAGGCACAAGGGATGGGATACATGGCTGTGGCTGGCTGAAGATCAACTGTTGCGGAAAGCTGAATCCCAGATATAGGGATGGTGCTTTGGATGTTTTCACATCTAGAGATCAGGGGTTCTCATTAAGGCCTGGATCAGCCCCAGGGCTGATGGGGAGCTCTGAGGTGGCTGCCTGAGCTCCCAAGGTGCCATGGACACGGGGCAGCTTCTCCCCAGGTGTGACAGGAGGAAGCCAATTTATACAACCAGCAGCCCCAAAGCATCACCACCCTAACATCACACTCTGCGTGGCCCATCTGTGGCTTCTCAGCAGAGCTGGACTAAGCGGGGCTGCAGAGATGGAAGCTGCCTTAATCAATCCTGGATGTTATTCCCTGCCCAGGCGCTGCCTAACTGCCTGGGTGAGGCCACAGGGTGGGAGCCCATGGCAGGGCGCCAGTCCCGGGGGGTGGGTGGGTGTGCNTCCCCCCGCCCCTCACCTCCGGAGCACTCCGCCCAGCAGGGAGGCGTTGAGGCACTCGGGCGGCGACAGGCGTCTCTGCACTTCCGCCACCGTGACCTTGTACTTGGAGGTGGAGCTGAGCAGCGAGAGGCGGCCCGGCACCGAGCAGAAGACCTCGTTGGGGTTCACCACCCCGCCGAAGAGCGCGTCCTTGTTGATGGGGATGGAGGAGACGGCGTTGTTGTTAGACTTGGAGAGGGACACGGGGCCTGCAGGGAGGGAGGAGCAGGGAGGGGAGGGCGAGGAGCGGGCGGGGAGCCGGGGAGGGAGGGGGAAGCACCGGAGCCGCTCACTGCGGCCAGCCCGGGCCCCGCACCACCTGCGGGGCAGCGGGGACGCAGCGGGGGCACCCCTCCCCTCTCTCGTCGGGAGGCGCAGGGAGAGAGCCGGACAACCTTCGGCCCGCAGCGGGGAAATTGCAAAGACCCCGCAGCGGCCCCCCGCAGCCCCGGTCGGGCGCCGAGGCCGCCGGGTGCCGCACGTCGGTACTGCCTGTGTCGGGCGGGCAGTGCCCGGGCAGCGGCGCAGCCGGCAGGACGTGCGGCAACCCCGGGGCCCCGCCACCGCGCCAGCACACAAATTCAGACGTGGGAAACCCGTAACGCGGCGAAGAACCGACACCCCAAAATAGAGCCCTGTCCCTGCCCGGCGGCGGCCGGCAGGGAGGTGCCGGGCCGTCCCGCCGTTCGGTGCCTCAGGTCCCCGCCGCCTTCCCTTTCTCCTCTGCCGATCCGCTTGGCGGGCGCAGTCCAACCAAGCGGGGGGCTCTCTCCGTTTTGGATAGATCACTTGTGACATTAATAGCTCTGGGAAGGCTAATAGATACAACAGGAGTTAAACGAACTCTTGAGATTACTAATAAAAGAGCCAATTATCATGTCGACTTGGAAAGAGCATCTCTTAAGATTTATCCCTTGCACATCTAATTTGACGTGACAAAGGCTTTACAGGCGGGGGGTTAGGGGGGCATGAAACTTCAGGTTCGCTGGCTGTACAGCGATTAGGGTTAGAGAGGAGAGAGCCTCTACTCAGCACCTCTCTCCAGTGGTGGCCTGAGTACCCAAATTCCAGGCGGCCACGCAGCCATGGCACCCTTCAGAGCAGGCAGGAGCTAGCTACGCCTTCAACCCCGCCAGTTTTACTCCAACAATATCTCACTACACAGCATCCAAACACAAAACCCATCGCTTTCTTCCGAGAGCCTGCTTTGCAAAATGCCCTGTGCCATCTTTCCCAATCCGTCGGTTGTCCAAAGAACGACGGGAAATGAAAATCGAGCAAAAATTTGCAATAAATATTTTGCATGATTTGGGTACCAGCTTCCAAGCAATTCAATTCCAAGTGAAGCAAGCGCACAAAACCAACGAAAACCAAACCACCCTAAACCATCGACAGACACCAGTTTCCAGAAACTCGCCCGTTGTTCTCCACCAGTCCACCTCATCACCGGCGTGATTTAAATAAGAAAACCCGAAGGAGGAGGAACAAAGATTTCACTTTCACAGCCCCGTTTACCAACAACGGTTCAAGCCCTCCGCTCACCCAGATGCATGGGGCAAACCATAAAACCCAATTGTTCGCTAATGCACTAAAAGACCGGCTCGGATTTTCTAGATCATCTGCTAACATTTTTCCTCGTTAACGACAAAAATAATTAAAATACCCGGCAAACGTGGCCGTTCAAGAGGGCAGATTTCAACACACATCACCCGTTTTTCTTTGCTTCCAACCTTTCGGGCAACAGTACATGCCAGAAGAAGGAGCCCGGGGCCGGGGGGCTGGAAGGGAGAGGGGGGAGGCCGGGTAAGTCCTCCCTGCGAGCAGTCCCCAGCCTGTGACGACATGTTTGGTATGCGCAAGGAAATTGCTTACCTTTCTTAATTACAGTTTGATCTGGGATGTTAATACCGGGGTCTTCTACGTGCTGCAACAAAAGGAACAGGCAGGGATGTCAATGTACAACCACAACAAAAGGCGGGGAGGGCCGAAGTGGGATGGGGTGCGGTAGAAGTTGTGTGTCCCCTCCATTCCCGGGTACGGTGTGGGGAGGGAAACAACAGATCCTGCATGGAAGGGGGCGGGGGAGAATGGGGGAAGATTTGGGGAGATTTCCTTTATCGAGAGGAATCCTGCATCCCTCCCAGCTCTTCCCCCGATCCCCAAGAATAAAACATAATAAATCACTCACACACCCCCGGGGCCCGAGTGGCCTTAAGCTTCTGAGGGCTCCCTCCTCCCGTCCCTTCCCTCCTCCCCGGGAAGCAGCCCCGGCCCGGCCCAGCCCTTCCCCGCCGCTGCGCCCGCTCCCGCGCCCGCGGGAGGGAAAGCACAAAGGAGCGCGGAGCGGCGCGGGGCCGGGGGGGCCCGCGCACCCCGGGCGGCCCCGGGCTCCCCCACTATTGTCCCCTCGCAGGTTCCGCGGCCACGGCTACAGCTGGGGTTCGCGCGGCGGAGTCACGACGTGATTAGAAAGTCAAATGAAATCATGTTTTCTAATTCCAAAAACTGACAGGCAATATAATGTCTGGCTGTGTTTACAAATTAACACCAGTGCTGCTGAGATAGAAGATTTCGCAATCGTTACAAAACCCAGGCATTACCATTTAAAAAACTATTACTTCCTTCTCTAGTCTTTGTCCAACAATAATACTGATTCTAACATTTTCCATTCTGTCTTGGATTTATGCTCCTGTTAATTGTGCCTGATCTCAATGATTCCGGGTGGATGGTACTAAGTTGCTTTATTACAGGTTTTATTATACTCAATGCTCTCATTTGTAACTTGCCTAAAGTGCTTCTGGATTTAAGTATAATTAAATTGAGAAATGTTCAGAAATGACTACTGCTGCAGTTCTTGTGTTTTAACTATATGGGGAAATATGATCCCTTTATGCATGCACCCTAAACCCATAAAGTAAATGTAGTGTGGCATAATACTTTTATTTGTGTTATTTCTACACATATTCCGTACAGGGAGGACTGTTAAGTTTAAAATCCCACAGAGATATTTATGATTAAATAATTTTCACCATCTACTTGACTTTCTTAAATATTTAGCAGTCGTTTCTATTAAAGGTTAACTGTTGCAGCAACGGAAAAATTCAAAATTTACCCTCCCGACTCAGATCTCTGTAAAGGATTATATATTTTTTTAAATTAGATAAAATACTCCTAAAAGATGCACCCTCTTATTTTATACTCTCCTTCATGAAGCCTGCTGATTTAGTCTTACAGAGAAAAAGAAAATGGCTAGGCTGGCTCAAGGATTTAAACCAGATGGCATTTGGTTTTCACGAAGTATAGCAATGCTATTAATTCATAGATCTGCAGAGGAGGCTTCCCGAATCAGCCCACTGCCATGGAGCACAACTGAGGAGAGGGAGAATTCAAGAGAACATTTTAGGTCATGTTCTTCCTACAGCAATCAGGGGCTTGCAGTCAACAAATTAGTTTATTCTTACAATTGCCTCTATGTTATTTTGTATCAAGTTTAAAGAATCGACCTGCTTTTAACGGATCCAAATTGCTTACTAAATCCTCCACTTTGGAAAACGTATGCGTTTATTGCAAAACTGCTAAACACAACCAGCAATTTTCTGTGGCTAATTTAGCCAGATGAGGGCTGTAATAAATTCACTATTTTCCCCAACTATAATTTACAAAAGATTTCAAAATGACCCCCAAAAATAGGTAAGTTCATCTGAACATTATCCTTGCAACACGAAACTGTACTCATTAAACTGTCAGCGAATATATTGTTGTAATATTTGATCCTGTAATTTGGGATGGCATTTCAGCAAAAATCACATCCAGATACCACAGTTCCCTCCTCCTCTTTCCTCCTGCAAGTCAAGCAGCTTCAGTCCCTCAGCATGAGCTCTGTGGGCTTTAATAAATTTATTGCCATGTTCTAATTCCATTTTTGGGGAGAAACCCAGAAAGACGAACTTTGATCACGACCTATCATGTTGCATTAGGCCACTTTCCTAACTTAACAATAGCCCTGGCTTGCTTTGTAAGTAGCCTGTGCACTAATGTCATGCTTAATTAAAAATCATTTTTAAAGTCTGTACTCATCAATAACAGAATTAGGTCCCCCAAATAATACATCCTCCAATAGGCTCCCTACATTTAATTTAATGTAGGGTGTAGCAGGTCTGACTTGAATTCGATAACCTATAGTCAATGATTTATGAGGTCATCCCTTTGCACCGCTACTAAAAGAAGGCGGCAGCATTTTAGTATACCTCTTCCCTGATTTGTCAATTAATTCCTTTAGAGAAAGAGGATCTGCCCATACCTTCTTATAACTTTGGATGTGGTTATCCCATATGCCAATCCTGTAATCATGGGAAACCAATTTTTCCTTCTTAGGCCACTTTCACCCACTTCTTCCACCCCCCCCTCACCCCCCCTTTACATTTGTGAGATCTCGTTAAATGTCCTCACAGGCATTTCAGACTCTTGTCTTTCCCAAGGCAGTAAGAAATCCCCAAATGCACGGCCCTGTGGTGATATTATATATTCTTCCAATCGTAACAGCTTATTGTCATTGAGAAGGAAAGATATTGTTAACGATGACAGTAATTTGATTTATTTATATTTTAGTGGGCAAGTTAGCAGGGAGGTGTCACACAGGGATGAGCTGCGAGAACCTTTTGTTCTAGGTGGGGGCTTCACTTTTGCCGAAGGGGGGGGAGTCCTTTTCTTGCTCCCCCTTTTTTTTTTGGGGGGGGGGGNGGTGTTCCCCTCCCTGCCTCTCTCCCCGACGTTGAGCTCCCGCGGTAAGAGGGACGAGTGGGCCCCGGGGCGGCCCCTAGGCTTACCGGCACGTCCTCGATGGCGTGGGGGATGGAGTGGAGGGGCAGGTCGGCCAGCCCCGAGCCCAGCCCGTGCGGGGCGTGCAGCAGGTCGTCGTGCCGCCGGTAGTCCCTGCGTGGGTCGAGCCCCGAGAGCTGGTGGGGCAAACCCCGGTGCGTGTGGAGCAGCCCCGTCTCCTGGCTCTGCCTCTGTCCCGGCCATCCTGGGTGCTGGGGCTGTGGCTGGGCATGGAGTGGGTTGAGGCTGTACGGGTC